>JAQJVL010000550.1:285000-570822 GCA_035578905.1 Stictocephala bisonia | reverse complement strand
TTTTTAAAAAAGACCTTATCTAATTTATGGTTTAGTATTGTGTTTGTATGAATCAAGACCTACATTTTAAGCCTTTATTTACATTTCTATCTTCAACCAATCAAAAAATAAAATAATTTTACAAAATTTACGACAACTTTTTTTTAATTGAGTAAAAATTCTGGGATGAACAAATTAGATTTAAAAATATATGGTCTACAAGCTGTTAAATTTTCATAACGATTGGACTAGTAGTTTTCATATTAAAAATTTTTTTTAAGTCAGGCGTTGTCTTAAAAACGCCAAAAAAACAGGTACTTTTCTCACTCAAACCGTTTTAAGGATAAATACAAATCTCATTAAAAAATTTCAAATTATATGTAAATACACATAAATAAATTTGTGAAATGTTGATGTAACTTTCATGTTTTGAGGTGCACTGGTTACAACGCAGTAAACGCTCAAACTCGAGTATCTATACTTTTTGACCCGAGAGTAGGGCTGCAAAGATACAGGATTGATGTTTTAATTTAACAGGTAGGGCTGCAAAGATACAGGATTGATGTTTTAATTTAACAGCTAGGGCTGCAAAGATACAGGATTGATGTTTTAGTTTAACAGTTAGGGCTTCAAAGATGCAGGATTGATGTTTTAATTTAACAGGTAGGGCTGCAAAGATACAGGATTGATGTTTTAATTTAACAGGTAGGGCTGCAAAGATACAGGATTGATGTTTTAATTTAACAGTTAGGGCTGCAAAGATACAGGATTGATGTTTTAATTTAACAGCTAGGGCTGCAAAGATGAATGATTGATGTTTTAATTTAACAGTTAGGGCTTCAAAGATGCAGGATTGATGTTTTAATTTAACAGGTAGGGCTGCAAAGATACAGGATTGATGTTTTAATTTAACAGTTAGGGCTGCAAAGATGCAGGATTGATGTTTTAATTTAACAGTTAGGGCTGCAAAGATACAGGATTGATGTTTTAATTTAACAGTTAGGGCTGCAAAGATACAGGATTGATGTTTTAATTTAACAGTTAGGGCTTCAAAGATGCAGGATTGATGTTTTAATTTAACAGTTAGGGCTGCAAAGATACAGGATTGATGTTTTAATTTAACAGTTAGGGCTTCAAAGATGCAGGATTGATGTTTTAATTGAACAGTTAGGGCTGCAAAGATACAGGATTGATGTTTTAATTTAAAAGGGGAACTGTGGTGGGTGAAGTAAACATTCTCTCTCCTCTACACGCCATTTAGTTTGCGTTTATTAACACGTTAACTGCCAACGTAGATAATTTATTATGTCATTTTGAGGCCGCCGTAGTAAAACTGTATGTCCGCCTGACGCCATGAGGGCCACCGGTAGCCCACGTCATACGTGCCGCTGTGCGCCATGTGGGCCACCGGTGGCCCTCGCGTCTTTTATAAATCAAACACAAATTGTAGCGCCATTTTTAGTATTACGTAATTTTTAATGATATATTCTGAATGCTCAAAAAATGCTATAGAAAACGGTCCTCTGGTTTTTAAATAAAGCAACCCTAAATACGTTTTTATATATTTGAACTAGTTTTTACGACATTTAGACAGACTAGTTTCTATCACAAAAAGAATCAATGTCCCTTACTAAACACCTAACCTCAAAAGGTGATCAGTGTGCGGAAAGAAAATATAAACATCACAACAAAACAGCTGAAACATAATATCATATGGCATATGTAAAGTTTTGCCCCCACGCCATGAGGGCCACCGGTGTACCTCATCAATAACTTCACAAAATGGTGGCAAAAGACCGGATGTCAGCTATTTTTGTCCTCGGGGGGCGGGTCATTTCCGGTTGCATGGAACACAGAACTCGGAACAATGAATATTGAACTTTACCGTAGAAACAGCTGTGGCACCAGGCTGAAATCTAGTGAGGGCCACTGGTGGCCCTCATGGCGTGAGCTAAAATTGTTGTGTGGGCCACCGGTGGCCCTTATGGCAGTCAACGTGTTAATAACATGTTACAATTTAGTATGTTATAATGATGCAAATATCTGCATATTTGTCTAGTGAGGGCAAGATACCAGTTGCAGCTAATATGTACAGTATAGTATTTTTTTTACCAAAAACCATTTCAATTCGTATAATAGCAAACATTATAAAAAGTTAGGTTATAACTTTGGTTTGGCAGATAAGCTATACAATTCTTTACACAAATAGCAAGAAGATGGGTGATCTGGGATGCTGTATATGTTTTTAATTAACTTCTTAAAAAAAGCATTTGAACATAAAATTGAAAAATTGTGAAAACAACTAATATTTGTGTCATGTTGGGTTCGTTCAATCACTAATACTATTTCACATAGAATAATTATACACTTTAGTGGTATTAGCTTTCTTTGAATAATTAATTTCAATTCAAAATAAAGCTTTCAATTGAGAGAAACATTTATATTTTAGTCTAATAAATATGAAGATTATTTTGCACACAATATAGATTAATTTACTTTATGAAGCTTGTACAAAACACTTCCAACAAATATATTTTCTATACTAGACACTCAGTTCAGAAGCTAACTTAATTGTTTTAACTCATTTCAGAATTGCTATGTCAATTCTAGTTTATGTACATAAAATGTATGGCACAGTAATGTTTATTCATACCTCCGCACGTAGACTTGATTGTGTAAGGCATCTTCAAACCGTATTTGAAACTGAATTTCTTTTTCCTTTTGTTTTTTCTCCTTTTCTTCTTTATTGTCTTTTTTACACGCACAATCTTTATCTTTGTCAATTCCTCCTGGCACACCAAGACCATTGTCATCGAAGTCTTCCTCTCCATCATCATCTTCATCATCAGACTTCGGTTCAGGATGTTTTAAGTCTGGTAGTGCTAAAGCTAAAATCAAATAACGATATTTACATCAAGATTGATCATAATTTATCACTGTTGTATATTAAGGGTTATTATTAGGGAATTCGGCTTAGGATTTCAGTAAAAAAGGAGAGGAGAGCAGCATGCCTGATAAAATGGTAAACTGTATACAGACATTAACACAACAAAAAGGACAAAAAGTTAGTGAAATATTTGACATTGCTGGCCCCTCTTCAGGCACAAGGGCCAGTGGCCCCGAAATATTTCACCAATTTTAAATTCTTTAAGTGTCTGTCTCCAGTTTACCATTTTATCAGGTATGATGCCATCCTCCTTTTTTTTACTAAAATCACTTTTATATATTTAATCATATCATAGTTTAATCTTCTACAGTTTTGAAACTATTTGTTTTTAATTAATAATTATCTTTGTTGTAAGAAAAATATTGTTACATCAATAAAATGAAATGAGAATATTTTTAGCACCCTCAGGAAGGAAGAGGCATCCACACACAAGCTTCCTTCTCCATTATTACTCTTACATATTTATTTCATCAGCAATTGGAATATATGTTGAATTAAAATTAACATATTTAAAAGCAAATGTACAGTACAGTGGACTTGTCTTCTCAGGCAAGTTTGCCCTCCTACTGTACTAATTCCTGGTCTAGTGCCCATTAACCTAACCTAAAAGATTATAAATAATAAAGGCAATAGTAATAAGTCCTGAAGTGGGTTTGACCAAAAAAGTCATGTGATAAAGTGTTAAACATACAATTAGAATATTGATTTATATTGCTTTTTACATGAATTCTGTTCCAAGTTTATACACTATATATATTCAGATAGTTAAAAACTGGCTGAATTTTAAACAACAGAGAAAATGTTTTAAGACTGTTTAAAAATATAACAAGTAATCTAAGAGTCTTCAAATGTTAAAAGTAGCAGACCTTAAGATTATCAGAGATCATATTGCTTACGTTCAGAGCAGTAATTCCGTTGTTCCAGAAACTTCTGATCTTCCTGTTCCCAGATGCCTCGTACCACATAATGTGTCACATTACCATTGGGTACAGCAGGAGGGTTCCAATGAATTACCAGCTCCGAACTTGAGTTTGAGTAGGCCTTTAAAGAGCGTGGCACTGTTGGAGCTGTCACAGATACATTTTATCTCCGTTTTGTGGCACAAACATTTGGTTATAAAAATAATGTATTTTGAAAAATTTTTTAAACATTGAAGGGAATATAGCTACGAAAGTAAATAATGTTCAATGCTTGGATCATGCATGCACTGTAATCAAATAATAAATGACATTTTGAAAAAAAAAAAAGTAAAAATACATGACTTTTTGAAGATATATTTTCATATATTATGAGAAATAGGGCATCAGCAAACTTAATAATACAGTGGAACCCCAATTATCAGAAACAATTGCGGCTGGACCCCTTTCCGATAATGGAAATTTCTGATAGTGAGTTGTTACATTATTTTAGTAATTTTGAACAGTAAATGTGTAGCCTGATTGAATAAGTATTTTAAAAATATGTAGAGCATTACATTACGGTACGGCATAATTGTTTTAATCGTTTTAAAAAGTATTTTATTTTGTTTTAATAGTTACAATCACTCTTGTTTACGCGGAGGACCTCCTCAAGTCAATCTACACCTGACAACATGATTACTTGACTTATTACTTTACTTTGACCTCATTACTTCTATGCTTTGCTTCCGTTTTACTTGACTTTACTTACTTGACTTTGAATTTACTTGACTCCATCCAATGGCATCAAACCCTCATAAGCAACTAATATATATTTTAAAATTAAAAACTCACGTTACTCACTTACTTTCTTTATTTGAATAATCTATTTTTATTTTTCACTGTTATAGGAATATGTCTTCTTTTTTTTAATGATTTTTTCTATGTAATAGTCATTATCTAAAGAATTATTATTATTTTTTTTTATTTAGTATAGAATATACATTTTTGTTATTATTTTTCTAATAATAAATTATATGCAAGTACCTTTCTAAGTTAATTTGTCTGATCAAATTGTAATGTAATGTTCATTTGACTAGTTTTACGCACAGGCATAAAAAAGCCTATGTAAAACTTTTTTTCCGTTATATTAAATTGTTTAACTTGAACCTTTGTAACTTAAAAGGGAAATAAATTGATTTTCTTTCTTTCTTTCTTTTTGTTTGTTTAGCAAACATCCTAAATCAATAGACCTACACTACTGAGAAAATTCACAATTCATGTATGGTTTTTTAACACTCTACCATGCTTACTGTATAAATTATTTTTTTAGCTGTTTTAGAACACACTAATTTACAGATATAATGTCAATTGTTTTACTGAAGTGTTTTTACAATTAATGTTGATTATTCCTTTTCTCACTAGATCATGTTTCGAATAACCCGGGTTTATGATAATAAGGGTTCTGATAATCGGGGTTTTACTGTAGTAGTAACAAATTTACTAGAATCATATTTGCACAAATTTTCTGTGCCACTGGCACTTTCTTCATTCTCAGCACTCTCTCTCTGTCTCTCTCCTCACCTGAAGAAAGTGCCAGTGGCACAAAAAATTTGTGGAAATATGATTCTATTAAATTTGTCTACTACTACTGTGGTGTTAGTGGATTTGTCTTCTTAGGTAAGTTTCCTGATGTCCTATGTCCCCTAAAATACTAATTCCTGGACTTTTGTAAAGATATGGGCATTTTAAACTTCCCTGTGTATTAATATTATAAGTACAACTAAATATAAAAATATATCTTGAGGAATAGTATTAATTTTACTGAAACCTTTGCTACAGATAAAAACAATATAAAGAATACTTTAAATCAAAGTTATTTGCAGATAAAGAAAGTTTAATGCCAAATTTTTTTTGAGATTTTATAAGAGAAGCAGAGTTACAAAGTCCACTTACAAATTAGAACACAATAAGGCATGAAAATGATGTGATCATAAATCATCAATAAATTTGTTTTGAAAATCCATAAAGTGTTCAGGGATAGTGAAAATGTCACGCCTAATTAATTATGTTCTATTTTGTGCCAATTTTAGATGTCAACTTGCAAGCAAGGAAACCCTGCTTTTCCTATAAAATTATTCAAGTAAAGTCAATTTGCTGAATGAGTAAATAAAGAGGATAGTTTAACAATTAAAGATTTACTTGTTCCACAAACAATTAAAATGAATAATACAGAATAATTAAAAATAAAATATATACTTCTTGGTCTTAACTTAGTGATATAATTACAGATAATATCTAAATTAGCTTTAAGATCATTGATATGAAGTAGGCTACATGGGCATAAAGCCTGTGTGTAGGCTTTAGAATAAATAGGTAAAGTTGGAGTAGACTTAATTTTTATAGTGAAATATTTGACATCACTGGCCCCTCTTCAGTCACAAGGGCCAGTGGCCCTGAAATATTTCACTAACTTTAAATTCTTTAAGTGTCTGTCTCCAGTTTACCATTTTATCAGGTATGATGCCATCCTCCTTTTTTTTTACTAAAATCACTTTTATATATTTAATCATATCATAGTTTAATCTTCTACAGTTTTGAAACTATTTGTTTTTAATTAATAATTATCTTTGTTGCAAGAAAAATATTGTTACATCAATAAAATGAAATGAGAATATTTTTAGCACCCTCAGGAAGGAAGAGGCATCCACACACAAGCTTCCTTCTCCATTATTATTCTTACATATTTATTTCATCTATATTAATTTAAAATAACAATAATAATATATAAATAAAAACAAGGAATAAGTGAGAAACAAAATAAATTAAAAATAAATAACCAACCAATAGAAAGTATTAAGGGCAATAATTAAAATTAACATAAGAATGTCCGTCAAACCTAACAGTGATCGTAAAATTATTGATGGAACAAAAATTTCTAAGTTGACCAGGTGGCTATAAAGGAAGCGAATAGATGAAAAATGTTCAATGTACACGAGGTACTATAGAAAGAAAAATTACAATATTAGTGGAATATAAAATGAATGAATGTTTAAAAACATCTTTCATGGAAGGTAATTAAAACAAGAAATAAATTATAAAGGAAGAATCTAAATAAAAATTTACTGGTGGGTGAACAATCATTAAAAATTTTTTTAAATAAAATCTCGAGATGGATTTGATCAATATAATTAGAGATGGAGAAACATTTAATGCAGAAAAATAATGTCTCGCCGAAGTATAGGACACAGACTTTATTTATAAAATTTAACTTGGTCAGAGGAACTTCAGAATTCACGGGACTGTTTTCCCTTCATTACACATATTTTTAGGTAAATAGTGCAACAAAACTTACTGTCTGGTAAGGTCCAGAAGTACTGAATTTTACTCTGGGCGCCCACCTTCTCTGTAGCAATGGTGTATGTTTTTACATAGAAAGCATACTGTGTATACGGTTGCAGTTGTGTCAAAATATGATCCATTTCAGGTACCTCACCATCATTGTCCGGTGGGTCAGGTGCAGGCCTGTCGTCTACTCTCCACCTGTTAACATATTGGAAAATACTATATCATATCAAGGAATGGCAATGGGTAGAAATAACTGATATGATGATGAATCCAATTAAATTACATTTATTACAAAAAAACACAATAATTACATGTTTTTAACCTGTTAACGAGTGAAGCAAAATGATCCCAAACGAGTACGAACGTCTTTGGACGTCTGTGCCCAAATGAGTATGGTCGTCTTTAGACGTCCCTAATATTTATTTTAAATTTCAGCTATAATTAAATGTCGATGTAAGTGTATGAACTTCCATATGATACCCGCATCCTATTGGCCACCAATGGGACTACAGCTGTACTTTAGTCAGCTGATAGATGACGCTTCAATGCCAGCTGTAGTGTTTCCCTGGCATTTTCGTTGCGCGCCAAATCTGTTTCTCCTCGTGTCTAACCTTATTGCGTTCTGCTATATTTACGTTTCGTTCATCTATAGTAGGCCTAATTACATTTGGTATTTTGCCAGTGTGATATTTTGTTTATTGTATTTTGTTACAAAGTAGTTGTATTTAGTTATTTTCAGCGTTGTACAGTAAAATAGGCCTGTATATTTTCTTTTCCGTGTTGTATTGTAAATATGTTAAAAAGTTTGTCAGTGTTGTACAGTAATTAGTTAATTTTATTCATCAGTGACTTATTTATTACAATGGACTCTAACAAGCGATATTTAGATCGAAGTGATGATGTTGCACGCCCGGTGAGTGGTGACAAACAGGCGCTCCGTCTGTCTGGCCGCCATTTCATGTGACCACTCCCAATGAGAGAGGGTGGAGCCAAAAGAAAACAACGGAAGTGTTTTGTATGCACTCATACTACACGGAGGGCTTCACAGCGCAAAGACACGGCCTATGAGTGCTCCAAATGTGAAGTTGCACTTTGCATTTACCCATGTTTCGAACAATTTCACACAATGGAAAAATTTTAATTTTGCTAATTATCACAGTTTCCACCATTTTGATTTGTAAATATTACCATATTGTATCTTAAATTACTATTTTTAATAAAGTATACAGTTTATTAATAATTTTAGAATTTTTTTTCGTACTCCCTGGGGTCACTCTAATGGTAAATGCTGCACTCACTAACAGTATGGAAATATGGACGTCTTAAGACGTCCGCACTCCTCAACAGGTTAAAAGTCACAATTTACATAAGCAAATAAAGAAAAACAATGGCTTGTTAGTATTTGGTACAAGTAATAAGAAAAAGATGCAACTAAGGAAATGCTGCCTCTCTAACATTCTTCAAACAAATATGAATTAGCATTGGTAAACTAATTTAAATATCAGGTAAACATCAGAACTGACGACTACACCTTAGGACCAGTGTTGAATGGTGTAATACTCCTTTCCAATTATGGACTTATTTTGTCTTTGGTGTCATCACCGGTTCAAAGCTTGATTATTCTAACCATGTTATCACATATGCAAAACTGTTATAATTAGATTAAAAACACTAGGTTGTGAGGTCAAAATATTATCAGTACCAGCAAAGTTAGAGATTGTCCATTCAATGACATTTCCTATTACTCATCATCATCATCATCTGATCAGCATCTCCAGTCTCCCGGGTATGCTCACAAGCTTCTTCCATCTGTCTCTGTCTAAGAATAATTGTCTCTCCTCCGCCTGTCGAATGCTTGTCCCTTTTAGGAATAGGTCTTCTTTTACCAAATCCATCCATCTCGTCCGTGGTCTTCCGACTTTTCTCTTCCCTACTATTTCGTTTTCGAGCCAGGTTTTTGCCACTCTTCCTTCTTCCAATCTCTTCACATGACCAAACCATCCTAGCCTTAAGCTTCTTATTTTCTCTTTTACCGTTTTTTCGCATCCAAACTGGGTTCTTATAGTTGTGTTTCTTATTCTGTCACGTCTAGTTCTCTGCACTGCCGTTCTCAAGAATTTCATTTCTGCTGCTTGTATTCCACTATCGTCTTTTTTATTTAATGTACATGTTTCTAGGCTGTAAGTTAGGATTGGTAAGAAGTATGTTTTGTACAATATTGTTTTAGTTTTTAGGGGTATATTCACATCCCACAGTAGGTTGTTTATTTGATGATAAAAAGCGGCTGCTTTACTAGTTCTATTTGAGACCTCAAGTGAGTCTGTACCATCTTTTGTAATGGTACTACCTAAGTACGAAAAATGTTCTACATTTCTAAGCACGCTGTTCCCTAACTTTAATGCTACTGTGTCATCTCTATTGTTTATCGTCATTACTACAGTTTTCTCTTTGCTGACTGTTAAATTGAATTCATTGAATTTGTCGTTCCATAAGTTTAATTTATCTTGTAGTTCATCTTTGGAGTGGGCCCAAATTACTATGTCGTCTGCAAAGGCTAAAGCATTGAATTCAGTAATTTCCTATTACTAAGTCATGTTAATTAGGAATGATTAAGTCATGTTGACTCCTGGTATTATGTGTATGAGTATGTAATACCAGGAGTACCCACCCGCCCACCCATACACGCATTGTGGTATTGACCCACCCGCCCACCCATACACGCACTGTGGTATTGACCCACCCGCCCACTCATACACACACTGTGGTATTGACCCACCCGCCCACCTATACACGCACTGTGGTATTGACCCACCCGCCCACCCATACACACACACTGTGGTATTGACGGTAAACAGTGCGTGGAAGGGAGGGAGGGAGGGAGGAAGGGGGAGAGAGAGAGGGAGAGAGAGAGGGGGAGGGGGGGGAGAGAGGGGGGCAAAAATCTAATGTATAATTTTTTTAAATATGAAATAGACTGATTTGTATGATTTATCATTTTAGTATGCTCTTCCAGCTTTCACTCATAGCCACAAGAAAATCTTACTGTACTTAGTAAGTTACAAAACAGAGCATTGAGATTTATTTTTTATCTAAAAAAGTTTGACCACATCGTCAAATAGAGGTCTTGTGCTGGAGTTTTAGTGTTATGGATTGCTGTATTTACAAACAGAAAAGTTAGTTCACAAAACTCTTTTAACACAAAAACTTGAATATACCCTCAAGAAAATAATTTTCAGAAATGAAATAAGTGAACGCAGTACACAACAGGACGGCCTGCACTTTAAGAAAAGACTTACTTATTTTAGGCCACAAAAATATAATGCTCCACCTCCAAAGATTACTACTATAATCATAATAAAATAACTGTGGTACTGGTGGAACAGCCATGCGTCACTAGTCTAAAATGACAAAAACTCTTAAGTTTTAATTTGCTCTCAAACTTAAAATTAGTAAGCAATAATTTTCCAACTAATTGTATAATGTCCACCATATCATATCTTATTAAAAAAATGATTTTGGATATTTTGCTTAAACTAATTTGCTTTTCATTATGATATTTGTGTAAGAACACGTTTTTATGAGTGAAATTGCGTGTGAGTCGTCTTTAACTGAAGCGAGATTAATAATAAAATTATTTCTTGTGGATGGATGACAGTTTGATTCATTGTACTTAGTTTGGTATAAGACTTATTTAATTAAAAAAAGTAATGAGAAATTAATTTTTTTGTAAACCCTTGCAAAGTAGGAATCAACAAACGCTAAACAATATTTCTTTAAGCAAACATTAACTGTGTTATTAATGCATTATTAAAATAATACTGTGGCACTAATAAAAGATGCAGAAGATAATGAAGAGTTGATGAATTAACTCATAATTTGTTACCATCAAAACTGTGTTAGATGCATAAGGTATACTATGTTCAAGGCCAAAGTGTAAACCGGGTATTCAGCCCAAACATAAAATAATCTTAACAATAATAGATCGATAATATTTCCAGATAATAAATGTTTCTCCAGTAAGAAATAAGGTGAGGTAGTTGACTCTGAGATGTGTTCATATTCAGATCTTAATCGATTTAACAGTGCTTGGTATAGTTTAGCCACCAGTTTATTTTTATTACAGTAATTTAGTTTTAATGCTATTACAATTTTTTTTTTTTTTATCTAGATGTGACAACAATGATGTTAAAGGATTCAGTGTATTTATTATGTTATAATTATCAGTGTTTGGTGCAATTCTAATATTTAGGCCCTTTCAAATTTTAGTTAATAGTCTATTATTAACTGACAAGAAGGCCTTGTGTTTGCAATGGAAGTGGGCAGAGCTGAGCCAGTGACTGTACAATGTGCCTGCGTTATCACCGCCGCCTTGTTCTTCCATTCACCGCTTTTCTTCCGTTCTTCATTATATCGTTATCAACACTTAGAGGTCCTAACCTCAATGATTAATGCACATCAGTCAGCTTTAGTAACCAAGGTGATTATTTAAAGTTTTGTTGTTCAAAAACTGGTCTTGCTACCAGAGGGAAATACCGAAAGTTCTGAAATCATTACCGAAAACTTTCTGGAACTTAGTCATTCATCTTGTAACACATTTATCTCTTAAAAAAGACTAGGGGACACTCCTACATGCTTCACACACATACCCCATCACTCGCTGGGCTAGTGACACCTCGGTCTTGGCATGTAACTTTTGACTTCAAATATTAGTAATTAAACTGTATTAAGTAAAATAACATTATTTAAATTAATTTACAGTAGGTCACTCACTGCACTTGATTTTCACTTTATTTATAGTATAATAGAGTACATGTTTCTTGATGTTTCTGTTAATAATATACATGTTTTAATTTCTGTTTGTTATAGGGCACCTAATCTTGGCTTTCTCGTTGAATTTTAATCCATTCTTCTTGATCTTAAGGCTCGTTATAGTCATGTCATTTTAACTGGTGACTTTAACTTGGACCTTTTGGACCCTGCTACTTATGATCAGACTTACTTAACAAAAATGATTCACTCTTGTAACATGACTATACTGCCTTAACAAGCAACCCATCACACTGCTACTACCGATACATGGCTGGACGTCATGGCTGTATCTGACCTGTCCCATGTCGTCGTACACCACGGTCAGCACCCTGCCTTTGGCCTGTCGAGACACGATTTAATATTTTCTATATATCGTCTGACCACCCCTAAATGTGAACCCAAATTAATCTCGTACAGGAGAATCAATAATATTGATTCTGATGCACTCCTAATGCCTTGGCATGATATAATCCACACTCCTGATGTCAATATTATAGTAAACAATTTCATAATTTGTCTCCTTGATAAGCATGCTCCCTTAATCACTAAGAGGGTCACCAAGAAATCAGCCCCATGTATCAATGACTACTTACGTCAACTGCAGAGACTAAGGGACATTGCTTTTCGTAGGGCTAAAAGAACTAAGTCATCTGACGATTGGGCGGAGTATAAAAGACTGAGGAATAAGACTCAGCAACAATTTCACAATGTCAAGATACGATTCTATTATAGATCTTTCTCTGGTGCCATATGTACTAAAGGCTTGTGGTCTAAGGTCAGGGAGCTAGACATTGGTAAGACCAATAGTGACAAACCTGTTTCCCTTGATCTTAATATCACAAACAAATAATTCACTAACATTCCAATCAATCTGTCCAGAGCTTGTGACTTTTGTCAGTGAGCTGAATGCTGTTCCTCTTTGCCGCCCTCGTCATCAGTTCTTCTTCACTCCAGTGACTGAGGCTGATGTGCTTGATGCTGTGATGAGGATGACTAGCAACACAGTCAGAACTGATAAAATCCCTATTAAACTTCTCAAACTTTTACTTCCAGCCATACTGACTGTGATTACAGCTATTTTCAATAAATCCTTAACCACATCTACCAAATCTTCCATTGTGCACCCTCTACAAAAAGTTTTCGTCACCTCAAGTTGCTTCAGATTTCAGACCTATCAGTATCTTGCCAGCGTTGTCAAAATGCCTCGAAAGGTTAGTCCACCGTCAGATGTCATCATTTATGGAGAGTGCTGTATTATTGTCCAATTTCCAATCTGGATTCCGTTCAAGATTCAGTACTGCAACTGCCCTTTTTAAAATTACCGACGATGTCCGCTCTGCTATTGACAAGTCCCTACTTACCATCTCGACCCTATTTGATTTCTCTAAAGCTTTCGAATGCGTTTACTATCTCCTTCTTTATATAAAAATACTCTCTGGTGGTTTTTCTGATGGTTGTATTGACTGGGTCAAGTCATACTTGACGGACTGTCGGCAATGTGTAAAGGCAGACAACTGAGAATCTGACTGAAAACTGGTGACTAGAGGTGCGCCCTAGGGTTCTGTGCTTGGGCCACTCCTATTCTTACTTTACATTAACAATGTTACTACTGTTATCAGTTTCTGAAAATTCCACCTATACAATGATAACCTACAAATCTATACTCACTTCACTCTGAAAGACTTGCCTACTGCCGTAACTAACATTAACTGTGACATCCAGTCTATCACAAATTGGGCTGTCAAGTATGGCTTGAAGCTCAATGAGGCCAAAACCCATACAATATTGTTGGGCTCTACTAGACTCGCTTCTAACATTGTCCTGACATACAACAACTCAAACTTAACAATACAGAACTACCGTTTTGTGACAAAGTTAAAAACCTAGGACTTATTATGAACAAAAACTTGAACTGGACTGATCAAGTTGCTGTATTGTGTAATAGATTTTTTGCTGCTATACACACTTTGAAAAGATTTGTCATGTTTTTTCCTCTCAATGTCAAGGTGTTGCTAGTAAAGACTCTAGTTTTCACTCACTTTAATTACTGTGATACTGTAATCAATGACATGCATGTTGAGCTTGCAGAAAGATTACAATGTGCCCAAAACTGCTGTATCAGATTTATTTTCAACCTGAGGCGAAGGGATCATGTTACTCCATTTTTCTACCAATTATTCATCTTAAAGCTAAACACACTCCGACAATTCCATATCCTGATTTTGTTGTACAATATTCTTCAAAACCAAATTCCTAATTATCTGTCAGAGCAGTTTGTTTACCTGTCACAAGTTAGTGCGTAGAACCAGACGTGGTGAGTCAATGTTAGCTATTCCAGTTCACTGCAACACCAATTTCAACTAATCATTCATTGTCTCCGCGTGCAAGCTCTGGAATGCTCTGCCTGATAATATCAGTTCCATCGATAAGCGCACTGATATTATTGATGGATATCCAGTGCGATAATATCAGTGGATATCCATCGTGATAAATCCAATGTGATAAAACCAAATTCCTAATTATCTGTCAGAGCAGTTTTTTTACATGTCACAAGTTAGTGTGTGTAGAACCAGACGTGGTAAGTCAATGTTAGCAATTCCAGTTCATTGCAACACCACTTTCAACTAATTGTTCATTTATCCATGTGCAGGCTTTGGAATGCTCTGCCTGATAATATCAGTTCCATCGATAAGCGCATTCGGTTTGGGGCAGAAGTGAGGTGTTATTTGCTGCGGGCCTCGCAAGAGTAATGTCTGGTGACGCTGTGGCTTGGTGGCAGCAGTAATGAGTGATTGTGCTGAATGAATGTAGTTTTGAATAAATGCAATGAATAACTGTAGTTTTGTTTGAGATAGTTAAATTAATTTTAAGTTTAAATATAATTTTTCAAATATTTTTACTTTATATTTTTTACTTTGTATGTTAGTTATATTTGAAATAATATCTTATCATGTATGATGGAGGTTAAGTGGTAGAGAGGGATTTGCAGCCCTAACTTCGCCTCTTGTAATATAAATAAAGACGTTTCTCATTTCATTTCATATAATAATTATAAACAACCAATGTTATTACTAAGCTTATTTCAAATGTTTTAAGTTTATTAACCAGTTGATGATAACATACAAACAGACATACAGTACATGTATTCACTCTTTCATAATTAACTTAATATTTTACTGTGCTGCTCTCTATGTTTAACCTAACAAATTATTTGGACTATTTAACATTGGTTATTGCCACCAGCTGGTCAATTAAAATTAATCTCCATAAGAATAACATTGCAACTTTGACACCATGTGTGACAAAAACTTTAAAAATCTAGCTCTGTTACAACTTAGAAATCAAAATTATCTTTAGAATAAAAAAATTTCATCAAAATCGGTCAAGTAATAAGTTCAGAAAAGGAGTGAATTAAATGACCCGATTGTTTTAATATATAGGATTCTCAACTTCTTCTTTCTCCATAAATGTATTAGTTTGTTTGTCCTTAAAAAATTCCTTCATTTTCTAACTGGACTAACACTCGTGTTTTCACCACACACAACACTCAATTCAAAGGTATGTCTGCAGCTTTCTATTTTTTGCAAAACAGATTACCACCCTTAATTCACAAAGGATTTTTAAATGAAAGCCGCTATTTAGAGTTACAGACACTTGATAAAGCGGTACAATGACCAATCCGTGTTCTGTGAGATAAATACCTTACCAAACCTAACCACAATGCATTTTTGCACTAAACAGATGCTAGTAGGTACATACCATACCTATCCTACAGTTAACTTATTTCATCATGTTTTGTATTACTGAACGCAATAAGCACAATATAAAACAATGTAAACCCAGTATGAAGGACGGGTACTGTGCTAGTAAAAAATGATGATGTTAATACTTCAAAACTTGTAATTAACTATTAGAAAACTGCTACTAACAATAAATTAACTAATAATACTTTTTATAAACACTTCTTCATATATTTAAGAATTTCTATTTTTTTTTTGTACATCAGATTATTCAATACAACTTGACATTCTTAGCTATTGGAATTTCAATAAACAGTTCTTTTCGAGGATAAATTTATTTGAAAATACAAGCAAGCCCTAGTCTGATTTTATTTATCCACCTTAAAACCCCAATTGTAATGTCAACTCTTGCTTGTTCTAAACAGATAAAGGTAATATGAACAAAATAATTGGGAGCTCCTTTTGTTAGTCCAACTTAATAACAAAGATAAAAGAGTAAATGAGATGGCTATCAGTGGCTGTGTGTGTCCGAAGAGGAGATGAAAGAACTGTGAGTAGGTGTTAGTCTTGTGGGAGGGTTCTTAAAGGTTATACATATTTAGAAGTTAACTATTAATTTCTTGTTAATTTTCACTGTTGCTGTTAATTTATTCGTTAAGCACAGTTGCTAAAGTTATTATCATTAGTAACTTGTCTTTGTCAAGTTGGACTTTCTTCAATGTCTCAACACCATTTTCCACCAGTTCTTCTCAGTAGCACTAGTTTTGTCTGAGTCAGCCAACTTGATACTTTTGTTGGATAGTAAGTATTAAATTGGAATTTAATTGTAAACCTATTAAAATCAAATGTCCGTTAAATAAATAAAAGATGTATGGGTGAAGGGAAGCTGTAATACCATTTGTAGGGTGGGTATAAAGACTGTTGTTAGTTGTGTAAAATAGAAGAATACACAACTTTTTAGCCAAGCAGTTTGAAAACCCAGACTAGAGGAAATGTTTTATTGGCATTGATCTAATGGGCAATTTTTTTTATTTAATAGGCAATTTTTGTTGGCATTGATATAATTGTCAATTTTTTGTGCTCTCACTATATATATTTCTTTACTGAAGCATCAAACCGAATAATTTATTAAAAAATACTAACCTTAGAATTATATTTAACCCCTTTAATGCCGACGTGCGCCGCGAGCGCACGTCAGAGTTTGTTCGAAAAATGCCGACGTGCGCCGTGAGCGCACGCGCCTCGGTCCCGCTAAAACTGCCGATGTGCGCTATGGGCGCACGTCAAGTTTTTATTATATTGTAATTTTATTTGTCGACCGAATGCTTTCAAACTTGACATAGGGATTGAAGACAATATGCCATATGGCAACAACAAAATTATTACTCTACTGATCATTGTCATGACGTAATAACAGCTGTTTATCTGACGTTTTTACCAATTTTGGATAATTACATGTTTTTTTCAAAGATTTTTATATCTACTATGTTTTTGAATGTAAGTGTTTTAATTTTTGTATGTGTACTTACAATTACATGTAGATTAGTCTCTATATTTTAATACTGTGGTTTAGTTTATACAAAAAGTAGTAATGTATGTTCAAACTTGAAAAAATAAAAAGAAAAAAAACTTATTGAAACTTTGTAATATAATTTTTTTTAATTTTATTTGTCGACCGAATGCTTTCAAACTTGACATAGGGATTGAAGACAATATGCCATATGGCAACAACAAAATTATTACTCTACTGATCGTTGTCATGACGAAATAACAGCTGTTTATCTGACGTTTTTACCAATTTTGGATAATTACATGTTTTTTCAAAGATTTTTATATCTACTATGTTTTTGAATGTAAGTGTTTTAATTTTTGTATGTGTACTTACAATTATATGTAGATTAGTCTCTATATTTTAATACTGTGGTTTAGTTTATACAAAAAGTAATAATGTGTGTTCAAACTTGAAAAAATAAAAAGAAAAAAAACTTTTTGAAACTTTTTGTAATATAATTTTTTTAAATCTTGTAAATAACTCAAAATTATATTTTCTTTACTACAAACATATTATTACGAACAAAACAAGACCCCATTTGTTAATTTATAATAACAAATAAGAGAGCTATGAATGTTTTAACAAAATATGTCAAAATGGCCTAAAGTGGCCTGGCATTCTTCGCACACCCTTTATGAAAATGGGTTGGCATTTTTCGTAAGTACCCCAAAAAACTGTCTGGCGCTAAAAGGGTTAAAAAATAATATTAACTATTAAATAAAAATTAATTTTTTTAAGATTTGAAATATTATTTATTACCTCAATAAATGTTGTACCTATTTCAAAACTTTAACTTCCTAGGATGTATTCCAAATGCAGACCTTGTATGGCAGTTCACCACATAATAGTAACGTCACTACTGTATCCAGTGGTCTATGCAAAAAAATAAGGCTCCTACAGGATCTCTGGGTTCACGTTCCTGAGAAGAACATAACCCGAAGGCCATTGAGGCGGCCTAAAACTCATCAAACGATGATTTCTCAACTGGTAAATTAACTAAAATTTTAAAATAGCTTCAAAACTAACCATAATTGTGACACCTTCCTTTTGCAGTACAAAATCTGAGCAATCTTTTTAAAAATTTCAAAACAATTCATTAAGTGTAAAGTGAATATAAACACTTACCCATCTCCTCCACACGCATCTCTGCCATCATACATTGTAACATTCCGGTACGGGGCTTCAATGAAGTATACAATGTAACCAAGGAGTGTGCGGGAATCATAGTGCGAGAACTGTTTCCACTTGATGAGAACAGCCCTGGGTCCCCTCTTATAAACCGATGCTTGAAGCTCTTGCACATCACCTAGAGGAAACATTTTAGATAAAGGAAACACTCTGTAGATTTGGCTAACATTATTGTCAGTTCTCTCTATTGTCAATAACCACATCAAATGTTGGTTTTGTAAAAGGTACTTTTTAATCCCTCTTATGTTTGACATTCAAATATTGTACCTTGTTTTAACCCTTACCGAGCTGTGACTGCAGCAGTGCTGCGTACATTAAAAATACTCTTTCAGAGCCATGAAGCGTGTTGCGCACAATCAGTTCATTACCTATAATAACTGTTGTCAACAAAAAATCTGGTTGAGGGTGTGGGGGAGGGTTTATTTATAGCCTGCCCCACTTAGTTTGTATTTTTATGAGGGGTGGTTGTAAACAGAAGGGCCATAAACAATTGTTTTTGTTAACGGCACGCACTCCCACTACCTGGCAGAGCCATGAACCATGCATACCGGTCTCTCCCTGAATCAGTCAGTTGCTTTCTGTGTGTGAACCAATCTACTTGTATTGCCTAGTTTTTGTAGTTATTTTTAGTTCGAATTAGTTTACGTTATTGTATATATTTTTATTATATTATATATTATTTATTTTTTATATATTTTAGTTTTCTTTCATAAAAAGTAGTTGTTTTATAATAATAGTGTTTTAGTACGGTATTAGTTTTTCAATAGTTAGTAACCAAGTTTTTTATAATAATATGGCAAATCCTGATGATCCCGGTTATGATGATTTTATTGAGGGTATATTGAATGCTTCATTTTAGACATCTTACAACCCTATGTCTGAACAAGACGATTATGACATGGAAGATGTCTTATTACACAATGTGAGTGATAGTGACTCGGACAGTGAAAGTGATGTGTCAGTTGCTGAAGCACCAGTAGCAGGTACAAGTCGCTCTAATACAAACAACAGAGTATTGGCAGGTACGTCAACTTCACAAAAAAATAATAGACATAAGCCTAATGATAATGAAGAGTGGATAGACATTACCGACTTTGATGATGGACCACCCACTACAATTCTAATATATAATATAAATACTGGTCCTAATTTACCCAGTACTTTTGATCACACTACAAAACCAATTGAATACTTCTCATTGTTGTTCAATGACGACTTATTGAAGTACATACGTGACGAAACTAATCACTTTGCCAGTTTGAAGAAATCTCGAGTTTTGTCACCACATTCTCGCATAAAAAATGGGATGATATATCTGAGATAGATCTGAAGGCATTCTTGGGAACTGTCATAAATATGGGTCTGGTACCTCTATCTAATATAGCCAATTATTTTTCTACAAAATGGGTAAAACGTATGCCATTTTTCAGTGATGTGTTTTCAAAAACTGAATTTCTAAATATATTTTGGAACATTGATTTTAATCATAATGAGACTCAATTACCAAGAGACAAAGGATTTCTCATAAGGCCTATTGTGATCCATATCAAGGAAATGTGTCAGCTCTTCTATTCTCCAATCGATTCAGTAGCTGTCGATGAAAGTACAGTATCTTACAAAGGAAATATCAGCTTCAAGGTTTATAACCCTCAAAAGCCAGTTAAATTTGGTATGAAAATTTTTGTAGTTTCCGATTGTGTAAATGGGTATATTTACAACTTCATACCATATTTCTGTAAAGAAATTCTAATTGCTGATTCAAAACTTCTAAAGACCACACAAATTGTAAAAGTCCTAACTGAATCTGTTGTGTACAAAAATGCAGACAATCCAAAACGGGGCCTTACTGTTTACACGGATAGGTATTATACAAGTCCAGAGCTGGCCTCAGAACTTCTAAATTTGAACTGTCATCTCACGGGCACTGTCATGACACATAGGGTTGGCATGCCACGTGGTCTAAAAGAAAAATATAAAAAAATGAAGAAAGGGGATTTATCTTCATACAGGAAAGGTAATACATTAGTGTTGAGCTGGAAAGACAAGAGGGTTGTTACTATGCTTAGAACGAAGAGCAAAGGTGGTAAGGACAATGTAACAGAAGTCCCCAGTAAGTGGCCCAACCAATCACCAGTGTCAAAACCAAATGTGGTTCTCGATTATAAAAACACTTGGGTGCAGTGGACCGTAGTGACCACTTCATATCGAGCTATCAGTTTATGCGCAAAACGAAGAAGTGGTATAGAAAAATTTTCTTTTGGTTATTGGAAGTAGCCATTGTAAATTCCTACTTGTTGTACTATGCTGTACAAAAGAATCACTGTCGAAGGCCTATTACACATGAAGAGTTCAGGGAATGCCTTATTGAAGACCTTGTGGCAGAAAGGGTGAATCTGCGGAGAGAAAGGAAGCGAGTGCGGAGAACCCCGGCCGGGCCTCTCGAGGAACGTCTTCAAGGTCGGCACTTCACAGGCAAGGGGGAGAGAAGGAGACGGTGTGTAGTTTGCTGGAAGAATGGAAGTCGACGTGACACTCCTTATTTATGTGAAACGTGCACTTCAAAACCAGCACTACATGTGGAAGAATGCTTCAAAGCATATCACACAAGAGAAAATTACTAACCAAATTTCAGCTATGTTATTATGTTTTTGTCACTTTTTCGGGGTAATATCATTATATACAATTTTTTTAATATTTTTTGTTTTATTTTTATCTTGAAGAACCTAAAAGCATTTGTAGCTTTAAACTTTTCAAACTTTGATTTTATTCATATGTCATGGCTTTAGGGATAAGTCGCGCAATATTTATAATGGCATGGTAAGGGTTAATATTTTGTGGCCCATTTTATAAAAATGTGGTGGTAATTTTTTTATAAACAATTCATAAACAAATGTTAATATACATATAAACTTTATACTATGCTTTTTTTCTAAAGAACACAAATAAGTGAACTATTGACCATCAGCAATCATAGAGATTTGAACCTTGGACCTTGCATCCCTCAGAGTGAATCCTTAGTTAGGCACGGAGCTGCTTGCATTAGCAGTATTAAAAAGAGAGAAATTAAAAAAATATTAAAGCCCTTTAAGGCAGTACAGTACTAATAAGTCTTTGTTGTAATTCAAAGGTTATCATTAAACAGACCTTTACGTATATAGCTGAGTGGGTGGTTAAAAACCACTGAACGTGTATAGGTGAGTGGAGGGGAAACCAATGGTATATCGGTTAAAACATTTAAATGTTGTACAAAACTTGTATTTGATTAGGCAGAAAGCTTAATCAATATCTTATTGCGGACAGACAGAGTACCGAATTAACTAAAGAAATATTTCAAAAATGTATTGGTGCAAAATATTTTACAGCTTTACACACAGATACATTATAAACACAATACTACACGTACAGTGGTATTGACCCACCCGCGCACCCATACACGTATTATTGGATGTAGTAGTGCATTGGAAGTCTTAAGTATTAGTCTTATGGATGTAGTATGTTTCCTTTTATTCTACTTCATATATTCATAGAGGGACCTCTCGAACAAGTAACCTCTAGTTGACTCCTTACTTTAGTATTGACCCACCCGCGCACCCATACACGTATTATTGGATGTAGTAGTGCATTGGAAGTCTTAAGTATTAGTCTTATGGATGTAGTATGTTTCCTTTTATTCTACTTCATATATTCATAGAGGGACCTCTCGAACAAGTAACCTCTAGTTGACTCCTTACTTTAGTATTGACCCACCCGCGCACCCATACACGTATTATTGGATGTAGTAGTGCATTGGAAGTCTTAAGTATTAGTCTTATGTGTGTAGTATGTTTCCTTTTATTCTACTTCATATATTCATAGAGGGACCTCTCGAACAAGTAACCTCTAGTTGACTCCTTACTTTAGTATTGACCCACCCGCGCACCCATACACGTATTATTGGATGTAGTAGTGCATTGGAAGTCTTAAGTATTAGTCTTATGTGTGTAGTATGTTTCCTTTTATTCTACTTCATATATTCATAGAGGGACCTCTCGAACAAGTAACCTCTAGTTGACTCCTTACTTTAGTATTGACCCACCCGCGCACCCATACACGTATTATTGGATGTAGTAGTGCATTGGAAGTCTTAAGTATTAGTCTTATGGATGTAGTATGTTTCCTTTTATTCTACTTCATATATTCATAGAGGGACCTCTCGAACAAGTAACCTCTAGTTGACTCCTTACTTTGGTATTGACCCACCCGCCCGCCCCTACGTACAGTGGTAACTTACTGACCCACTCGCCCGCCCCTACATGTACAGTGGTAACTTACTATATTGACTTAAAATATTGGCGTTAAAATATTCACTGTACTGACCCACACATACACGTACAGTGATATTGATTCACTGTACGTGTATGGGTGAGTGCATGGGTCGATACAGTAAATAATATGTTTAAATTATTAAATTTACAATAAAACCAATATATTTTAATTTTTAACTAGGCCTTTCGCCAGCAAAGCTGGCATCATCAGGCAACACAACTTTATTTGTAAACAAACAAGACAATAATTAGTTCTGAAAACAGATGTAAATAATTTAAAGAATATAAGTATAAATATATTGTAAACAATGTATAGTGTGTGTGTGTGTGTGTGTATATATATATATATATATATATATATATATATATATATATATATATATATATATATGTATATATTATAATTTCTAAAGTACTTTTTTTGTCGGTACGCCATAACTTCCTAAATTCTTCACCAATTTTCATAAATGAGGTGTCATTTTAAAGCTTTTTTTTACCCACTACTTGATGAAAATATACAAATCTCTCATTTTCCAATAGTTTTTTTGAAAAACGACCTATTATATCATTCTGCAAGTAATTTAAACTTGAAATGTTTATTTACATTATTCGATCAGCTGTAACATGTGAATTAAATAAATCAAAACAAACATAATCACATCAAACATAGTGTTTAAAGAGGTACTTTGAATTTGTAAATATGCTGTAATTTGTAAATAACTTAACCTAACATTTATAAAATAAATTATATTAAATTTAAACTCACATATTTTATTTCTTCTTTAATCCATATTTACTTTAGGTTAAATTGCACTCTAACAATGCTTTACTAACTATACTGTGTGCACTTTAATTAAGAGGGATTTAAAGAGAATACAGTGCGAATGCTTCGCACGGGTCGGCTAGTATATATATATTAGAGTGTATAATTGTTAATAAAATAAGATTTTCATTTTTAATTTTGTCTTTAGGATTATTCAGTTTGTTTTTTAATTTGTTTGTAGTTTTGAATGTAGGTTTGATATTTGAATTTTTCAATAATTTCAATCTATCAGGAATCTATGAAATTAACTGTGATAACTGTGAAGAAAAATTAATAGGACAAACCAAAAGAAATTTAAAAATAAGATTCAAAGAACATTTTTCACACATTAAATTTAACAGAGAAGAAAAGTCAGCAGTTGCTAGACATTGTTTGACAACAAATCACAATATTAGCAAAGAAAATTCAAAAATAATCAAATCCGTTTCATCTTCTAAATACTTATATGCCTGGGAAACATATTTTATAAACAAAGTAATTCATCTTTAATAAACAATGAAAATGGACCTATTCAAAATTCTTGTTTATTATCAACTTATTTTATTAAAAATTATACACTATAATATATATATATATACTGTATATATACACAGTATATATATATATATATATATATATATATATATATATATATATATATATATATATGTATACACACTATAGATTATTTACAATATATTTATACTTATATTCTTTAAATTATTTACATCTGTTTTCGGAACTAATTATTGTCTTGTTTGTTTACAAATAAATTTGTGTTGCCTGATGATGCCAGCTTTGATGGCGAAAGGCCTAGTTAAAAATTAAAATATCTTGGTTTTATTGTAAATTTAATAATTTAAACATATTAAGTGACCAATATCAACTCTC
Source organism: Stictocephala bisonia (assembly GCA_035578905.1). Taxonomy (NCBI): domain Eukaryota; kingdom Metazoa; phylum Arthropoda; class Insecta; order Hemiptera; family Membracidae; genus Stictocephala; species Stictocephala bisonia. The sequence continues at coordinate 546,366 of JAQJVL010000550.1, read as the reverse complement.
AACTTCACTAGTAAATAATATAAATAATATGTTTGTAATACTTCAATCTAAGGGAATACTTAATAGGAAAAGCTTTATACAGACTTTATTTAGCTACGACTGACTTAACCCTCGTGCCGCGTTTCGACAAATAATTGTCGACTTGTGTTGATTCTGTACTGGCAATCGACAAAAAATTGTCGACTTGACATCGCTCGATATTATCACTTGTTATAGTATACTTATTAGCGCTATTGACAAGATTCATATACCACTGGAAACGGGAAGAGTTACTGATTGTAGTGGTATGCCTGACTTGGTTCTAAGACGACGGGAACAATGGAAAATAATATGATGAATATTCGTTGTCCAATGTGAAAGCGATTTTCAAACTGACGCTAGCCTTGGAAGTTTTGTTTACTTGTCTTTCAATTGTATTTGTAAGTCTTATTATACGTAATTATGGTGTTATTATGATATAATTGTGTTTACATTACTTTTGGTATATACATACAACACACACAAAATTATATTGAAGCCTTTTTATAAAAGAAAAAAATTGTGAACATGAAGAATATCACATTTGTGTGCGTACGCCGGATAAATTTCATCATCATCTGTGGACCCCTAAGCTCACAGCCAGAGGTGAGCTGCCATTATGTTTAGTCAAGTGAGCTAAAAGTCGGGACATGTCGGTAATCAGACAGTAGTGGGAGGTAGTGTCAGTAGTCAGTAGCAGTAAGTTTACGTGGTGAAGTCTGAATTTTTCTTTGGTTATTCTTAGGGGGTAAATTTCATCGTTTTCAAATCCAAAGACATTTACAGATAAAGCAGGGTTCAATTTTTCAAATTTATCTAAATCGGTAATTTTGACAGGATAGCTAATCCCGGACATGTTTATATTATGTTCCAAGGATTTATAATAACTTACTCGTCTATTTCGGTCAGGGAACAATTGGGCAAGTACAGAGTATAGGAAACATTTATTGTCGCCCATCCATACACGTACAGTGGTATTGACCCACCTGCCCACCCACACACGTACAGTGGTATTGACCACCCGCCCACCCATACACGTACCGTGGTATTGACCCACCCGCCCGCCCATACACGCACTGTGGTATTGACCCACTTGCCACCCATACACGTAAGGTAGTACACGTAAAATGGTTACCAAGGTAACCATTTTACAAATATATTGTATTTATAGAACAAGTAATTCTATAAATTTTAGTCTGTACTGATTATATAGAATTTTTAGCAAATTTTTGAAAATTATGTTACCACTGTAACAAATCTTTGCATATATTGTACTACACAGGGTTTTGTAAGTATAATTACTTTTATACTTCAAATAACATATAAAACCTTTATATATCCTGAAACTAGATGAAATTTGTAATATTTAGGCTATCTTGGAATTTTGAATTTAGCTATAATATATTGTTTTCAAGGTGACCCCCCCTTTTTTATGTTTACAAAAGTCATTGTCCGAGATATCATGAGTCATAAAAAATTTTTGTTTTCCCCAAAGATGTAATATTTTATTATTATTAGATAGCCTGCTTTATTAGGAGTGCACTAATAACAAACACAAGTAGGGTTGTATAATTTTACTATTTTTTATCATTTTTTTGAAAAAATATCTGCAAATGCGCAAAAAATGATGTGACGGTACAGGAAAAAGTAGAACCCGGTTCGAGGGTTAAAAGAACTGTTATTCTATATGTTGTTAGAACAGTTATGGCATAGTCAGGGCTCAAACTCTTCTGTTAAACATGTTTCAACTGGTGTTTCCCAAGGATCTATACTTGGTCCCTTTTTCTTCTCTATAATTATTAATGATCTTCCTAAAAATTTAAATGTAGATTCAGTCCTTTATGCAGATGACACTTCCTTAATTGCTAGTCGAAGAAATCTTACAGAGCTTCAAGCTGTAATCAGGGCTGCTCAAATTGATTCAGTGAATGGGTTTCCTCAAATAAACTTAACTGTAATCAAGAGACGCATTACAATAATAATATTATTATTATTTTTCTGGGCCTAGCTCATAATCAGGACCCTCAAGTTGTTAAATTACTGGTGTTTTTTATTGATTCTAAATTAACTTGGAATAATCACATAGACAATGTATGTAAAAGGATTTCTCATGTCAGTTACTTAATCTGGAAACTTAGAGATATATCAATTGAATACTTAACAACAGCTTACTTTGGAATTTTTCAATCTTATGGTCTGGTCCTCTGGGGACATGATATATCTGTTTCCAATCTTATGGTCTGGTCCTCTGGGGACATGATATATCTGTTTCCAATCTTATGGTCTGGTCCTCTGGGGACTTGATATATCTGTTTCCAAGATTCTAATTCTTCAAAAGAAGGTCATCAGAACTATATTTAGAGCAGGACCTTTGGTTTCTTGCCACCCACTTTTTGTCAGAATAAGAATACTTACAGTCATCAATCTTTACATTTACCAAATACTGTTGTTCTCTAAAATAAACTTAAATTCTTTTTTCACCAGGCAAGAGACTCATAACTAGCCTACCCGATATAGATTCATTTTGGACACTCCTCATCATCGGCTTTCAAAAACAGCTTCTTCTCATAAAGTTAATTGCATTAATTTTTTCAATAAACTTCACGTCTCTGCCCATTCAACTCCATTTAACAATTTTAAGAATAAATTAATATCCTGGCTTCAAAACCATCCCTTCTATTCAATTCAGGAGTTTCTAAATACATAAATTGATATAATCTTCTGAAAAAGATAAAACTCTATGACAATTTCACATTATGAATTAGGTTAGTCTTAAGAAATTATGTCTGTTACTTGTTTAATTATTAACTGTGTATTTATTTGTACTATATTTTAGTTATTTTATGACTGTTGTTTTTTATCAATCTAATAGTTAAATAAATAAATATATATATATATATATATATATATATATATATATATATATATATATATATATCTTGACTTATGTTGAGTGAATCATGTTGTATTCAGCTACTTCCTTGTATTTATAATTTTTTTTAAGGTGTATCACTGTGACTGTGCCTATTTCATGTAAATGATCAATGGCAATAAAGACTTTGATTTGATGTTGATTTGCTCTTATACTGTTCATTGTGACTATACCTTGGTAAAACAATCCTCAGTATTCATATTTGATGTTGATTTGCTCTTATACTGTTCATTGTGACTATACCTTGGTAAAACAATCCTCAGTATTCATATTTGATGTTGATTTGCTCTTATACTGTTCATTGTGACTATACCTTGGTAAAACAATCCTCAGTATTCATATTTGATGTTGATTTGCTCTTATACTGTTCATTGTGACTATACCTTGGTAAAACAATCCTCAGTATTCATATTTGATGTTGATTTGCTCTTATACTGTTCATTGTGACTATACCTTGGTGAAACAATCCTCAGTATTCATATTTGATGTTGATTTGCTCTTATACTGTTCATTGTGACTATACCTTGGTAAAACAATCCTCAGTATTCATATTTGATGTTGATTTGCTCTTATACTGTTCATTGTGACTATACCTTGGTAAAACAATCCTCAGTATTCATATTTGATGTTGATTTGCTCTTATACTGTTCATTGTGACTATACCTTGGTAAAACAATCCTCAGTATTCATATTTGATGTTGATTTGCTCTTATACTGTTCATTGTGACTATACCTTGGTAAAACAATCCTCAGTATTCATATTTGATGTTGATTTGCTCTTATACTGTTCATTGTGACTATACCTTGGTAAAACAATCCTCAGTATTCATATTTGATGTTGATTTGCTCTTATACTGTTCATTGTGACTATACCTTGGTAAAACAATCCTCAGTATTCATATTTGATGTTGATTTGCTCTTATACTGTTCATTGTGACTATACCTTGGTAAAACAATCCTCAGTATTCATATTTGATGTTGATTTGCTCTTATACTGTTCATTGTGACTATACCTTGGTAAAACAATCCTCAGTATTCATATTTGATGTTGATTTGCTCTTATACTGTTCATTGTGACTATACCTTGGTAAAACAATCCTCAGTATTCATATTTGATGTTGATTTGCTCTTATACTGTTCATTGTGACTATACCTTGGTAAAACAATCCTCAGTATTCATATTTGATGTTGATTTGCTCTTATACTGTTCATTGTGACTATACCTTGGTAAAACAATCCTCAGTATTCATATTTGATGTTGATTTGCTCTTATACTGTTCATTGTGACTATACCTTGGTAAAACAATCCTCAGTATTCATATTTGATGTTGATTTGCTCTTATACTGTTCATTGTGACTATACCTTGGTAAAACAATCCTCAGTATTCATATTTGATGTTGATTTGCTCTTATACTGTTCATTGTGACTATACCTTGGTAAAACAATCCTCAGTATTCATATTTGATGTTGATTTGCTCTTATACTGTTCATTGTGACTATACCTTGGTAAAACAATCCTCAGTATTCATATTTGATGTTGATTTGCTCTTATACTGTTCATTGTGACTATACCTTGGTAAAACAATCCTCAGTATTCATATTTGATGTTGATTTGCTCTTATACTGTTCATTGTGACTATACCTTGGTAAAACAATCCTCAGTATTCATATTTGATGTTGATTTGCTCTTATACTGTTCATTGTGACTATACCTTGGTAAAACAATCCTCAGTATTCATATTTGATGTTGATTTGCTCTTATACTGTTCATTGTGACTATACCTTGGTAAAACAATCCTCAGTATTCATATTTGATGTTGATTTGCTCTTATACTGTTCATTGTGACTATACCTTGGTAAAACAATCCTCAGTATTCATATTTGATGTTGATTTGCTCTTATACTGTTCATTGTGACTATACCTTGGTAAAACAATCCTCAGTATTCATATTTGATGTTGATTTGCTCTTATACTGTTCATTGTGACTATACCTTGGTAAAACAATCCTCAGTATTCATATTTGATGTTGATTTGCTCTTATACTGTTCATTGTGACTATACCTTGGTAAAACAATCCTCAGTATTCATATTTGATGTTGATTTGCTCTTATACTGTTCATTGTGACTATACCTTGGTAAAACAATCCTCAGTATTCATATTTGATGTTGATTTGCTCTTATACTGTTCATTGTGACTATACCTTGGTAAAACAATCCTCAGTATTCATATTTGATGTTGATTTGCTCTTATACTGTTCATTGTGACTATACCTTGGTAAAACAATCCTCAGTATTCATATTTGATGTTGATTTGCTCTTATACTGTTCATTGTGACTATACCTTGGTAAAACAATCCTCAGTATTCATATTTGATGTTGATTTGCTCTTATACTGTTCATTGTGACTATACCTTGGTAAAACAATCCTCAGTATTCATATTTGATGTTGATTTGCTCTTATACTGTTCATTGTGACTATACCTTGGTAAAACAATCCTCAGTATTCATATTTGATGTTGATTTGCTCTTATACTGTTCATTGTGACTATACCTTGGTAAAACAATCCTCAGTATTCATATTTGATGTTGATTTGCTCTTATACTGTTCATTGTGACTATACCTTGGTAAAACAATCCTCAGTATTCATATTTGATGTTGATTTGCTCTTATACTGTTCATTGTGACTATACCTTGATAAAACAATCCTCAGTATTCATATTTGATGTTGATTTGCTCTTATACTGTTCATTGTGACTATACCTTGGTAAAACAATCCTCAGTATTCATATTTGATGTTGATTTGCTCTTATACTGTTCATTGTGACTATACCTTGGTAAAACAATCCTCAGTATTCATATTTGATGTTGATTTGCTCTTATACTGTTCATTGTGACTATACCTTGGTAAAACAATCCTCAGTATTCATATTTGATGTTGATTTGCTCTTATACTGTTCATTGTGACTATACCTTGGTAAAACAATCCTCAGTATTCATATTTGATGTTGATTTGCTCTTATACTGTTCATTGTGACTATACCTTGATAAAACAATCCTCAGTATTCATATTTGATGTTGATTTGCTCTTATACTGTTCATTGTGACTTATACTGTTCATTGTGACTATACCTTGGTAAAACAATCCTCAGTATTCATATTTGATGTTGATTTGCTCTTATACTGTTCATTGTGACTATACCTTGGTAAAACAATCCTCAGTATTCATATTTGATGTTGATTTGCTCTTATACTGTTCATTGTGACTATACCTTGGTAAAACAATCCTCAGTATTCATATTTGATGTTGATTTGCTCTTATACTGTTCATTGTGACTATACCTTGGTAAAACAATCCTCAGTATTCATATTTGATGTTGATTTGCTCTTATACTGTTCATTGTGACTATACCTTGGTAAAACAATCCTCAGTATTCATATTTGATGTTGATTTGCTCTTATACTGTTCATTGTGACTATACCTTGGTAAAACAATCCTCAGTATTCATATTTGATGTTGATTTGCTCTTATACTGTTCATTGTGACTATACCTTGGTAAAACAATCCTCAGTATTCATATTTGATGTTGATTTGCTCTTATACTGTTCATTGTGACTATACCTTGGTAAAACAATCCTCAGTATTCATATTTGATGTTGATTTGCTCTTATACTGTTCATTGTGACTATACCTTGGTAAAACAATCCTCAGTATTCATATTTGATGTTGATTTGCTCTTATACTGTTCATTGTGACTATACCTTGATAAAACAATCCTCAGTATTCATATTTGATGTTGATTTGCTCTTATACTGTTCATTGTGACTATACCTTGATAAAACAATCCTCAGTATTCATATTTGATGTTGATTTGCTCTTATACTGTTCATTGTGACTATACCTTGATAAAACAATCCTCAGTATTCATATTTGATGTTGATTTGCTCTTATACTGTTCATTGAGCTATACCTTGGTAAAACAATCCTCAGTATTCATATTTGATGTTGATTTGCTCTTATACTGTTCGTTGTGACTATACCTTGATAAAACAATCCTCAGTATTCATATTTGATGTTGATTTGCTCTTATACTGTTCGTTGTGACTATACCTTGATAAAACAATCCTCAGTATTCATATTTGATGTTGATTTGCTCTTATACTGTTCATTGTGACTATACCTTGGTAAAACAATCCTCAGTATTCATATTTGATGTTGATTTGCTCTTATACTGTTCATTGTGTCTATACCTTGATAAAACAATCCTCAGTATTCATATTTGATGTTGATTTGCTCTTATACTGTTCATTGTGACTATACCTTGATAAAACAATCCTCAGTATTCATATTTGATGTTGATTTGCTCTTATAGTGTTTATTGAGCTATACCTTGGTAAAACAATCCTTAGTATTCATATTTGATGTTGATTTGCTCTTATACTGTTCATTGTGACTATACCTTGATAAAACAATCCTCAGTATTCATATTTGATGTTGATTTGATCTTATACTGTTCATTGTGTCTATACCTTGATAAAACAATCCTCAGTATTCATATTTGATGTCGATTTGCTCTTATACTGTTCATTGTGACGATACCTTGGTAAAACAATCCTCAGTATTCATATTTGATATTGATTTGCTCTTATACTGTTCATTGTGACTATACCTTGGTAAAACAATCCTCAGTATTCATATTTGATGTTGATTTGCTCTTATACTGTTCATTGAGCTATACCTTGGTAAAAACAATCCTCAGTATTCATATTTGCCTAGTTGTGGTTAAAAACTATTTGTCAATGTAAGAAAATTTACTGATTAAACTCTTTTTAATAAAATACAAAAATCATATTGTACTAAAGAAATTAGCTAATGAAAAATAAGCTCAGTTGAGTATATAGTCTTTACATTACCACTAAAGTTATGCTCAAATAATTAGGCAGTTTTACTTACACGCAACTTTGTCGCCATTTGAGTTCTGTGCTACTTCCATATCATTATAATCAGGCATTCCAGAAATGTTCTTAAGCTCTTCAATCTTTCCAATGCACAGTTTTGGATTGAAATGAAAGAAAAGCCGGCCTTGCAAAATTCTGAAGTCCTTGCCTTTGGTCTGCCAGTCCCATAATTCCATCAGGTTTTGGTTATCAAGGACCACTAGAGCATATCTGAAATAAAGGGCCAGATCAGAGAAATAAAATTAAAACTATTATAGGAGAGATAGAGCATCAACAAACTTTCCAAAGAAGACAAGTTCATTAACAAACTGCTGTAGAGAACATATAAGAGGCACGATACATAGCACAAATTTTCAGTGCCGCTGACACTTACATTACTCAAGTAGAGAGTCTCTACTCCTTGCACCCCTACTGGTGTTCCTCAGGCAAAGGAAGCCACAGTTGTCTCAAGTCACCTGAGGAAGGTGCCAAAAAACTGAAAAATTGTGCCTCTTATGTGTTCTCTACTGCAAAGTGTTGGTAGACTTGTCTTCTTACGCAAGTTTTCTGATGCCCTATCTCTCATAATATTTTTATTCTTGGCCTTCGTATCCTTTAACCTAATAAAAAAAAATATAAAAACTAAAAAGTGTTTGTAAGTAATACATAACACTCTTAGAATATGATTACAAAAATGTAGAAACTCTTCGCTATTTTCTAAATATATTCTCATTGCAAGATATAACTTTTTAGTACTGTAAAAAAAAAAACGCATATAAGAATTATCAGGAAAGAGAAACAAAGCATGGGGAATTTTTACAAGAAAATTGGAGGATGACATAAACGGCAACAAGATATTGATGAGGAATAGAAGGACTGCAGAGGCCACAAAGATGATGGCATAAGAAGATGACTCTAACTCTGATTTGTACACTTTAAAATGTTAGCTGTTATAAATTTATATACATATTTCCATACAACAGTCCACACAAAAACACATCTACACCTATTTACCATCCACTGCCACAATACATGAAATAAATCTAATAAATATTCGTCAACACAGGCTGACAAAAATTGGATCAGAACTAATTGTATTAATTATCTAATAAGCTGAATGTCTGCCAGAACTGTATCGGTTAGTATTTTTAGGAATAAATGGTTTCAATGGCTTATCCTTTTAATACCATACAAGAATACTTGAACTTTGACAACGACTTAGTATTTTGATTCAGTTTAGATGTTTTTTATTCATTTATTACTATTATTACCACTGAAATTAATTTGTAAAGTGTAATTTTATATAGAACTAGAAGACACTACTTCATGCTTCGCGTGGCAACCACGACGCTCGCTGCGCACAATACACCTTGGCCTTCGGCCTCTGCACGTAACTACTGAATACAAAAAATAGTAGATTAACTATAATGTAAAATCACAATATTAAATTTATTTACAGTATCTCATTCACACGTTGCTTTGCCACATATTTAGCCTACTTCAAGCATTTTCATTTAATTTTTTTTTTTTTTAACAGCTGAAGATTAAATTCATCGTAAAATATTTAAAATGCATCAATAGTATAATGCCAAACATTCAAAATAGACATGTTTATTTATTTACAAACCAGCTGTTATTAATTTACTAAAATCAACCCAATTTTATCCTTATAGGATAAGTTTATACCCCTTAGGAGTACTTTATCAAGATTAAAATACTTTATTTGTCCTATTTAATTCCTAAAGAAACAGTGTATAAAATTTCAGCTCTAACTACTTGGGAAAATAGAGAATTAGTGATGAGTGAGTCAGTCAGGCAGTGAGGGCTTTCTTTGCCTTTTATAGGTATAGATTGTAACTGTTTAATTTCAAATAAGCTTAAAGATATAGAAGCTTAGCTTAGGGTATGTATAGAATTTCCTACTTGCATTATTGACTGTATGATTAGGATTTGCATCCATTTTTTTTTTTTTTTTTTTTTTTTTTTTTTTCCTATTTCACTTGTAATGTGGTGACTCTTAACTATTAGTAAAAACTTTAATAATAAAAATATAATATAATTTTTCAAAAATAAAATTCAAAATAGTGTTCAACAATTAAAACTTACTTGCCACTTTCAAGCGTTTTTCCATGGATAATTCTAAGCTTTTTCAAAAAATTCAGAGACATCAGAGGAAAAGACCTCACAATTTTCAAGTAGCCTTGGATCTCTTCAATCATGTTTAAATTTTCTTCCAGCTCTTTCACAACATTAACTAAAACAAAATAATAATTTATAAATAAATAAATTTAAAAAAAATAAAATGGTTCGGTATTTTAATAAAAATGTCATTTTATTTGCTATCTACATAAATTTGCTTTCTATACTCCAATGGCAGCCATTAAATTAATACATAAAATAAATGAATTTATTTTAATAGAAACAAACAACTGTCCGAAATACGAGGGTTATCCAGAAAGTAACCGCCATTTGTTCATAACGCGAGAAATAGTGGGGGTAGTGTTGCCATGCTGACATCGGCGCGTGCAGCAGCTCAGTACGCTTCTAACTGTGCAAGGTGGAGCATCGTACGATCACACGTTGTCCAGTTACAGCCTTAAAACATGAGTGCGGCGATAGAAAATCCCGCCAAGTGTGAAGTACGTAGTGTTATACGATTTCTTTTGGCAAGAAATCACTCAGCAGCCTAAATTCATTGTGAATTGTGTGCTGTTTATGGCCCAAACATTATGAGTGAAGGTGTAGTTCGTCAGTGGGTACGGTTTTTTTAAAAATGGTAGAACAAACATTCACGATGAAGAAAGGAGTGGTAGGCCAATATCAACTTTCGTGTTTGGGTAGGTAGGTGGGTCAATATCAACTTTCATGTATGGAGTGAGTGGGTGGGTCAATAACACTGTCAATACCACTGTACGTGTAAGGGTGGGCGGGTGGGTCAATACCACTGTACGTGTAAGTGTGGGCGGGTGGGTCAATACCACTTTACGTGTAAGTGTGATGGGGTGGGTCAACACCACTGTACGTGTAAGTGTGGGCGGGTAGGTCAATACCACTGTACGTGTAGGGGTAGCCGGGTGGGTCAATACCACTGTATATGTAAGAATGTAAATTTATATAAATACGGTAATTATACGTCATTTTCTACGTATTACCACACTAATAGTTAATACTTAAAATATTTGTGGAAAAAATAACTGTTTTTCTTGGGTTATAAAGATTTTATGGGTGGGTCAATACCACTGTACGTGTATGGGTGGGCGGGTGGGGTCAATACCACTGTATGTGTATGGGTGGGAGGGTGGGTCACTAACATTGTACGTGTATAGGTGGGAGGGTGGGTCTTTATAATGTGTGTGTGTGTGTGTGTGTGTGTGTGTGTGTGTGTGTGTGCGCGTGTGCGTTTGCGTTTGCGTGTGCGCGCGTGTATACCAGAAGGTCATTACTGACATTAGTCAGTAATGACCTTCTGAGCAAAGTGAACAAAAAGGTTCGTGAGAATCGTCCATTCACGATCTCGGAACTTTCTGACCACTTTCCTGAAGTTTCTTGAAGCCTCTTACACGAGATAGTGAAAGAAAAACTGGGGTACCACAAGTTTTGTGCTCGATGGGTACCGAAACTGCTCTCCGACGACCATAAGACAAAAAGAATGTCGTCTGCCGTTAATTTTCTCTTTTGGTACGACTTGGAAGAAGCAGATTTTTTAAACAGAATCGTTACCGGTGATGAAACTTGGGTGGCCTACTTGAATACTGAGACAAAACAGCAATCGATGCAATGGGGTCATACCGCATCTCCAAACAAGCCAAAGAAAGCCCGTCAAACATTGTCAGCAAGGAAGCTCATGGCAAAGGTTTTCTGGGATTCCAAGGGCATTTTGCTCATTGAATTTATGGAACGTGGCACGACCATTACGTCTGAAGTTGTATGTGTATGGGTGGGTGGGTCAATACCACTGTATGTGTATGGGTGGGTAGGTGGGTCAATACTATTGTATGTGTAGGGTGGGTGAGTGGGTCAATACTATTGTATGTGTATGGGTGGGCTTTTTTCAATATCAGTGTGAATTGTGACTGAATTGGGACATAGAAATATCTATATACTCTGTAAGATTTAAATTGTTCTTTTCAATTGGCTTTTTTTATTGAGACTATTGAAAAATGGCGTTAATATTCCTTTGAAAACAATCATAAAACGTCAAAGTACTTAAACGTAATCTTTCATACTAATCTTTTGTAGTATTTTTAAGTTCAAAAAGCAGTGATGAAAACATATGAAAAAAAATGTATAATAATCCATGTATCAAATTTACTTTTATCTTCGTAGTGAAACCCTAAGCACCTTTTTACTATATGATTTTAAAGTATCATATAGTAAAAAAACTGCGAAATGTTACAACGGCTGAGAAGAGCGATTCAAAACAAGCGTCGTGGCTTCCTGACATCTGGTGTTGTATTTTTGCATGACAATGCTCGGCCTAACACTGCTCGGAGAACAAGTGAACTTTTGAAAAGGTTTAATTGGGACGTTTTTGATCACCCCCCATATAGCCCGGACTTGGCTCCAAGTGATTTTCACTTGTTTCCGTACATGAAGTCGTGGCTTGCCTCACAGCGGTTCGACAGTGACGAAGAGCTACAAAACGCAGTGACAGGTTGGCTCCACTCACAGGCGGCAGATTTTTATAAGGAGGGAATTGATAACTGTCGAAAGATATGACAAGTGCTTTAATCAATTTGGTGACTATGTGGAAAAATAAAGTTAAGTTGTAGTTTTAAGATGTATATAATAAAACTGTTCTATCTTCACTGGATTAATTTTTATGTCAAAACGGAGGTTACTTTCTGGATTACCCTCGTAGATACATTATTTCAAAAATATATTTAACTAAACCCTCATATTTAAACAGAAAATTTCTAATTTCAGCATTCATTGACAAGCTACAACATACTTAATAACATACAAGCAACAAACAAAACAAATTATGTTTATAGAGGTTAGTGTAAATTATGAGATTATTTATACACTTATATTGCCAAATACTTACAAATATATACATTTTTTTAATCACTCCAGAACTGCACCATTTACTAAGTATAACAATACAGATTTGGAAAGTTTTCTAAAATACTTTGATAGTATTTATTTTCCAAGGATTCTGGACATTACATAAAATCAAGCCCAAATCAAACAGCAAGAAAGAAGAGAAGTATTCACTGTAGTAACTTTAATTATGTGGTAGGGATAAACAATTTCCTTGTTGCCAAATGGATCTTACAAACAAGTACCAATGCATGGTAAAATATATTCAAATTCCCTGAATTTCTTCCAGAAACTAATCCTCAGCTAATAATCACTGAACTTCCAATGTAATTAAACTATCGCACATTGCTGATACATACTCTGTACAAATAATACGTTTTCAGATACTCCCACCAACCCACAAAATACATCCGCAATGATCCACCCACTCAATCACAACTTGCAATATTTTCTGTTTTCCCACCCAACACGCATGATATTTACAATTGTTATCTAAGGGTGGGTGTATCAAGTTTTATCAATAACATATGCATATATTGAACTAGTAAAAACTATCCAAATTACTTTGTTTAGAATCTTTTTACTGAAATATCATAATATTAACGTGTGGAGATGGATATTTAATAGTTTGACACATGTGTTAAAATAGAGGGTAGAATATAGATAAAGGAAGCATATTGAGAAGAAACAAAAAATGTTCAGAATAAATAACACATTACCAAACACAATTGAAGAATAAGTTACACTGACAAAATGTTGGAATTTGCATTTTATGTTGCTGAAGATTTTGCTGTAAATCCAATATAACATTATTTTTTATCAAATAATAGTGCTTGTTGTTGACTACAATTTTCGATACATTTTGCAATACATAAATGTTAATAGTTAAATTCTTCAACCTCGAAGTCAATATAAATGCAAGTTGTAGATTAATTTACTCACTTCCACCCCTGATTTGTATTTCCAAAGATCCTTTGATGTACGTGCATCCTCGAAGCTTTTGAGCACTTGCAATACTGTCCACGTTTCTGCTGGAACACTCCTTTTTGCAGTACCCTGAAATAAATTTAAAAAGTCATTAATTGATGGTTTAAATACATTTTTTGCAGGCATTTTAAAATAGTAGTTCAGTGAAAACTAACTTCATATGTTAATATATAATGAAGTTACATGTTTTAAATTAAATATTAAATTTAAATTTGTTATGTAAAAATGGTAGCAATTTATTCAAGAATTTTGGCTTTGTACAGTGACTGTTTTCAATTTTACTTACTAGCTCAACAGTATAGGGTATAAAAAAAAGTGAATCAAATTAAATTGTAGAAAACTGAATTTCTGGTCATGAAACTTTCATCATTTTAACCCTTTCCTGTGATATTATCCAGGCTCAATCACACTCTGCAGCCACAACATACATTGTAGCAAAACTAAACTTACAACTGTAGTTCTGTTACAGCTATTAACATAAATTTTGTTTTATCTTTTACTAACCCCTTTCGATCCCAGGGTTCGAATATGCAAACCTGAAGAGTATCTGCAAGAAATCTCAGTGTCCGTATATACAAACCCATGCAAAATATTTATTTTTCAAATATACAAATTAGATAAAATTACACATGTTCTATACCAAAGTGACCGTAAAGAATCAGAGTTTCCATATAAATTATTTTTGTACTTTATATAATACATTAATTATATTTTATAACCTCTAATCAACGGCGTATGGCAATTCACGTCTATCTCTATGGCAGTAAGCTGTAAGCTTGATATCTCAGTTTACCACCGCATCATTGTCGTATTGTTATTTCGCGTAATATGTGTAGCTTTTGTTTATGTTGTGAGTGAAGTTTATTATGAAACGTGTTAACTCCCCAATTAATGAAAACACAGTTCGCAGTTTGGTAGAAGATGATAGTTTTAGTGATGATTTGTCTGAATGCTCGCCAAGCCCACCACTCTGATAAAATATATCATCGTATGATAAAATACATGTTGAGTGGTATATTTTATATAAAATTTTATTTTCAAGTTTCCTTTTATTATTAAATTGTTCCTCAAATAACTGTTTGTAAATATGTTCTTATTAGTTATATATGCTTTTGTATTGAGTGTTTATATAAAACCATTACCTTTATTGTGAGTTTTTCAAGACATTCAAGCGCACAATGCTATTATTAAAAAAGTACTGATTTATAAAAAAAATCAGTTCTATTTTATTTTTACTAATAAAGTGATGAAATTTAGCGAAGTTGTTAAGTGAAAAATGTGCTTCAATGTGATACCATCATATTTATAATATCTAATTTTTTACTACTTCCTTCAGTGTGATAAGATCAAAAGTTTTTTTAAAAAAAAATATTTTTCTGTATGTACCTTTTTTACAAAAAAAATGTTTTTTTCAAGAATATTATTTAATATATATTGTTTTGTATTAAAATGCATTTGGGATAAAAATATAAAGGAATCTTGAAAATTGATTGAAAAATAAGCTAGATATTATTTTTTTCTAAAATATTGTAAAATTGGCAAAATAGGCATGGGATTTTCGCACATACCTTACTAAAAATGCTGGTATTTTTGGGAGATATTTTATAAAAAATACCCGGGATTCAAAGGGTTATATGAACTAATGAGTCTTTTGTGCCCTGAACAAAAATACTTCTTACTAGCTCTGTTTATTTATAAAAAAAAACTATAAAAAATACAAAAATGGGAATGTTGCCAAAGTTTTACATTCTACAACCACTCAGAGAATAATAAAGTGTTGAGGAAAAGTGAAAACTTATACAGTAACTAGATTTTATGATTGTTCTTCATTATAAGTTAAAAAATACTATAATTTATTTTATGTTCGTTGTAAGCAGAAATTTTCTTTAACATTATAATTTGAAAAAATGTCACTAAAAATGATATTAATAATGTCAGTATAATTTACTATTTTGCCTTTGCCAGTCTTTACCATTCAAATCTAGAGTACCAACACTGTTTTCTTTATCTTAGTTTAACCCCAAATACATTCAAAGCCCAAATACAACAAACTTGTTCATTTATTAAAACCATGTACACACATATTATGAAAATAAATACATACTAAAACCCTAAAAGACTAAATAATGATCATCATTAGCCTTAAACAACTACATTATAATAATAATGTTATTAGGTACAGCTTTTTGATGTATGATAATACAATATAGTATATGGTATATTATACAATATATTGACAATTCCTGTTTCAATGTACATATTGATCAATGGAACTAAACTATTTGATTTGATTTGATTTTGATCGATAGAAAAAAGTCAGCTAGCCGTACCAGGTACAGCTTTTGATCGAAACTGGTTAAATTTCAACCAAAGTCATACAAAAATTCAAGAGGGCCAAGTTGTAGAAAATTTAATTACTGAACATGAAATTATCATCAGATTTGCCGTTTGAAAAAAATGTGTTTAAAAATAACAGGGTATTTTTAAAAGTGTTCAATTTTTGTATAAGTTTAAAAATTAGTCATATTTTAAATGATTTATTTTGAAAAGTAAATTTTAGATATTTTTCTAGCATAGAACCTCATTATTTTTGTAGTAACATTTTTGAGTAACCAGCAAATGGGAACATCGATTTGTGTCGTCCTTGGATCATATCCATTCTATGGACTGCATTACGACTGAAGCCAATCTTGCACTTTCCTTGCTGATTGTCGTTTGCATCGCTCCGCCGGCTGCCATGATGATGTTTGAGTGTGTCGAAGATTTTAAAGTCAATGTTGTTTCTATGGTGGGGAATTGGACAGAAGCCAAGTCCAAATCGAAAATCTGTGAGAGGACTATAGATTTGCGAGCAGGAATTTTTAATCTGATGCCTTTCATGGGTAATACAACAAAAAAAACATTTTTTATGGTCAATCCTTGTCTATTTTAAGATGTACCTTCTCTACGTTGTTTATAATAGTAACAATACCGTTGTCTGCTGTTATTGTTGTCCCTACGGAAAGTAAGGTCAGATCTCTAACACACCTTGTTGTTCCAACAAAAAACCTCGTCTGTGTCATGACTTTTTCCAGCGCGGACCACAAACTTTCGCATTTTTTTTTTTTTCGTTATTTTTCCAACCTATTGTCTTTTCAGTTTAACGTCAATGATATCCTGGTCTATTCTAGTTCCACCTTTACTTAAATGTTAATAAATATAAGTGCGTTACGATCATGGAAAATGTTGAAATGTGAATGACAGTATCATTTGATGCTCTTTGTGCTGTGTTCTGTAGAACGGAAACCATTGTCATTAACTTTTGACAGTAAGTATAATCCAAATAATCCTTGGAGTTGTTTCAATGACGTTCTTAATGATAAAGAACAGTTATTGAACGCGCACCTCAAAAGGGATTTGCGTCCAAGACAGGTTTGACCCATCGCTGCCAATGACTTATTGAACACTCCAACAACATGTTTGCACCGCCCCAGTCAGTAAGTGGTATGGGACGCCCCGCCCATTCATACAAGCAGTGTTGATCCAGTTCAACTTCAAGAATGTATTACCACTCAATTGTATATAAACCAACTTTACATCAATAAATCATATAATAAACTAATTACAATAGTCTATGATGACATTTCATTGAGCACTTCTATTTTTGCTTTAAATAAAACCGAATAATATGCATAGCATAATGTTACTATATACCTGCAACTGTAAAAAGTGTCTATTTACTACATATTGATGTTTAAAATGCAAATGTGAATTTCTAGCACGGATTTAGATTTTATTAAGTGATGCAATAAGGTGAAAAAAATCAAAGTATAGCGTAACTAGGACTTCTGGCGCCAACAGAAAGGTTTAAAAAAATAGTGTAAACCTTTTGAGAGAATTTTTAACACAAAAGTGTTGATAATTTTTATTTACCAACTTTGGTAGCAAAACTTTTTAAATTAGTTCTATTTGTATAGATAGTAGGGCTTTTATGAATTAAAAATATGTGTCAAATAATAGTTTTAGACTGAATTATATTCATCTACTGGCATGAGCTTCATTCTTTCCCTTTGGACATGGGCCCGTAGGCGCGCTTTTGAGTACTGACCATACACAAATGACACGAATGACTGATAATTTCTAACTAATGTTTGTTGGAAGTTCAGATTAATTGGTTTACTAAGATTATTGTATTTCAGCACACTGAAGCAGTTTTGAGCTCTTTGGTTCCTGATGCGTGGCACTTGATAGTTGATGATGAAATGCCCTTGTTATGTTTTAACTAATTCAGTGTATGCATGAGCCATTTTAGTCTCTGTTTATTGTAGTATCAATTTGTTATTGAAAAAAAAATAGAAAAAGAAAAAAAAAAAAAAAAAACAGTTTCAAAGACAATAAAATTAGAAGAATTGTGACAAAGACTTTTAAAACATGAATAAATCAACTATAATGTGATACAAAGCATCCAGAAGTTTGAGAGAACTTTTATTATTGGGTCAATCCAAAATTGTCTATTTTAACTGTACCTCTTACGTTGTTGATATATAATAGAACAAATAAAATGTCCTGTTGTAATCAGCTGTTTGTGCTCTGTCGCCTACTGGAAATATAAGGTCAGATCTCTACCGACGATCAGAGTCGTGTCGTTGCCATGACGGTAAGTATGAAATGCCTTAGCGTGTCTGTGTCATGCTGGCGCCGTGTTGCCCAGTGTGAAAACAGCCTAAAGCGGCCAGCGTAATTACTTATAACTAAAGCATTTATAATAACTTTTATTTAACAAAAAAATTTAACTATTTTTTTTTAGTTATAAACGCAAGCTATGCCTGGTCTATATCTAGTTTCCACCTTTAACTCTAAAAGTTTTAATTAAAGTATAAGTGGGGTTACGATGCTGAGAAATGCCTCAAAACCCTGTGAATGAACAGTATCATTTGGATGCCCATACATAAATCAATGAATACTGATTGATCTAGTAATACGAAATACATTGTATTTTAAGCTTATAGACATCATAAGCTTATAATGCCATACAATACACTTGGGTTTGTTTTCAATGACGTTCATTTAATGCAATGAAGAACAGTGGTATTGACCCACCCGCCCACCCATACAAGAACAGTGGTATTGACCCACCCGCCCACCCATACAAGAACAGTGGTATTGACCCACCCGCCCTACCCATACACGTACAGTGGTATTGACCCACCCGCCCACCCATACAAGAACAGTGGTAATGATACCACTGTTCAACGGTTCAAGAACGGGTGGGTCAATACCACTCAAATTTTTGTATATAAACAACTTTATATCATATAAAATCATTATAAATGAAACATAATTAAATAGTCTTACTAGACTACATCATCTCTTGCTGATCTGAGCCACTCTCTAATTTTGACTCTAAACTAATCTATACCTAATACATATTGCTCATTACAAAATATATGTTGATATTTGTATTTAACCCTTGCAACTTGTAATAAATTGTTCTTATTTTACTGAAAAAGCACAATTATTTAAAAATATAAAAATGTAATTTTCTTAGCACGGATTTTTGTTTTAGTTAGAGGATGCAATAAGGTGTAAAAAATATCAAAGTATTAAGAAATAATCTGGCTCTTACTGTCGTCCCATAAAGATTGTATTTAAAAAATAAGGAAACGGCTCTCATCTGAAGAATTTTTAAGCACAAGAAAGTGTTATAGGTAGACCCATCTTTATTCCTTACAATAACTCTTGCTAAGCAAAAACTTTTGACAGATCTATGTTCTAAGTTAAAAGACCGCCTCGATAGGAGTGAAGAGGGCTTACTATATAATTCCTCAATATAGTATATAGTCAAACTAATAGTGACTTAAGACTGTAATTAGTATCTCATTCCTACTTGGCCTTGATGATTGCTGTCATGCCCTGTGCCGGCCTTAAGGGGAGGGGGCAAATGGGGCAACTGCCTCAGGCCCGCGCTTTTTGGGAGTCCTGCACCTCATACACAAATGAAAAGAATATGAACGTAGAATAATTTCTAAACATAAATAAAGTTTTATAGGAAATTCAAATTAGTTGGAGTTGTCAATCTAAAGTTATTATTGTACTTGTCGGAGTCCACGAAGTTCAGTTTTCGAGCTCTTTGAGTTCTCATACCGATGAACAGTTGAGTCACAATTGTTATAGTTTTATGATGAAATGCCTTGTTATAGTTTTAACTAAATAAGTGATTGCACAATAGAGACCAATTTTGTTCTCTTTTATTGTAGTTTATAAATTAAATGAATTTATTTAAAAAAAAAAAAAAAAAAAAAAACAGTTCTCAAAACACTCTGACTGTATCAAAATTAGGAAGAATGTGAACAAAGACTTTCAAAACAATGCAGCATAAATCAAGCTCAGTTAACTGTGATTGAGAAAGAGAGGAAGTTTTGGAGAGAACTTTACATAGGATTATATTAGCAATTAAGTATTTAGCCCAACGCAACATTGCTTTACTTAATATGTCTTAAGACACCTTTCGAAATACTGTCCAACACAGCTGCTAATCATGGTGTATTACGGGCTTATCTACCCCCACCTTTCCTAAGGAACTGTGATGTGGGGGGGGGGGCTGTGCCAGCTCTTTGTTCATTAGATTTTTCCATTTACAGAAAAAGGCAATTAGAATTATAAAAAAATTAGAAAGCAGAGATTCGTGCAGAGACTTGTTCAAAGAGAAACATCCTAACTCTCCTTTGTCTCTACGTACTAGAGACCACCTGGTTCTGTAAAACCAAATGTATCCTAACACAGGGTCACGATGTACATAATCACATGACCAGAGGCAGAGAGAATTTCCGTCTTGATCAGCAAGGGACGGTAGCACATGCGCTTCTTCCAGCACAAGTGAGAGTGAAACTTTTGAATACGCTGCCTAACAGTATTTGGATGGGGAGCTCTCATTTGAATTGCAAATCCAGACTGAAAAGGATGTTAACCACACAGCCATTTTACTCGGTGGGCGAGTTCCTTAATTTTCAGTAGGATTAGGAGCCGATCTCCCTAATGAATGCCTGACTTAATCAATTTTTTAAAGAATGTATTTAATTGTCAGTTTTTTGTAAGTGTTTTGTCTAGAGATCACATGTAACAATTATTGTATTATTCTGTACTTCCTCTTAATAATTCAGAAATAAGTGATGTATGAGCTGTATGTTTGAATGTTTGTTGACCTTTGCATTGTCCTGGCAATAAAGATTATTATTATATTATTATTACATAGTACAAATGACATACTGCTCAAAGAAAATAATGAATATAATCTGGGTTTGATATAAATTATAGTTGAATTTGACACAATTATGGAGGAACATTTAAGGAGAATTAGAAATAAAGAGATTAACTACCACTACCCAGGGGACCTAGAGTTAAAAATGAGCTGATAAATCTTATGGCATTAAAAAGTCAAAAGAGCCATTGTTGCAGCTGCAAAAAAGTATTATACAGTCATGCTTGATTGTACAACAGATGAAATGAAATGAAATACGTCTTAATTTAATCAGGCGAAGTTGGGACTAAAAAGTCCCTTCTTCCACTTTACCTGATAATATGATGCTAGGCATAAAGAGCAAATGACTTATTATTAGATATGTGAATTTTTTTTAAAACAACGTAACAGTTGAAGAGCATTTTACAGACTTTGTGAATGTTTCATCCTCAAAGGGTGAAAATCAGTTTGATTGGCTCGTTTCTAAATTAAATAGTCTCAGGCTTGACCTAACGGACTGTCGAGAGCAGTTATACGACAAAGGTGCCAACATGAAAGGAGTTCACAATGGCATTCAGGCAAGGTTTCTTTACATGAATCGACGAGCATTCTTTATGCTGTGTAAATCATGCTTAAATTTTCTTATATGCAATGCTGCAAAATCAACACCAAAAACTACATTTTTTAGTATAATTGGAGGACTGTTTGCTCTAAATGCGATATATAACTAAAACATGTTCCAAGCTTCGAACACAATGTTTTTGTTTTCTTAGTTATATATTTTTAAATCAATACATAGAGTCTAACAAACTCGGCCCTCAATAACTTGACAGTTCGGATAACTCTGCCGCAAGTGACAGAGAATTAAAAATTACAAATTTTCACTATCATGTCAAACATTCCTGTGAATGCGGTAGCAATAGGCTCTTACGTATTGTTATTTAAGGTCAACGCCCATCCGGTTAATTAATGCCCACCATTTCATCTCCCATAAACGTCCGCCATTTCCCACTCCCGTCGCTGCCCACCACTTTGTGAGTTAGTCAAACGTCATTCTTAGTCTAGTACACAGTGATCTCTTGCATAATAGTCAGCGTGTGTTTCAGTGTTTACTGTTCAGTTTTATTGGTTTGTGCTTTGTTATTGTTTTTTACTCAACATAGCAACTTCATCAAAAAGAAAACAAGTCAATTTATCCATGGAACAGAAACTGAGTGCATTAAAATGACTGAACAAAGGAGAGAGTGTCAGAAAGGTGGCTTTGGATTTCGGAGTCGGCAAGACTACAATCGGTGATTGGAAAAGGAAAAGAGCAGAAATAGAAGCATGGTGTTTAAAGCAAATTTGCAGTGAAACATTGAAAGAAAGAAAAAATATGAAAGAAAGTGAATTTAACACTTTAGCTGCCGTGTCAGTCCAGTACGTCCAACAGCACTTTGTCTCAGCTCTTTTTTTATTGTTACTCGACCGGTCCTACTTTCTTAAAGCAATCGATTACACTTTATTGTACTATTTACAAAGCGAAATTCGAAGTTCTTGGTTATTTACAAAGTTGTTCATAAAACTTTAAATTTTGGCAGTTTCTACGAGCAAGTTGTCGGGAAAATCGGCCCGACAGACTTATTTTGTGAATTTTGGTATTGAAATAACGTAATACATATTGAATACTGGATTACTTTCATCATAAAAGTTGTTTCAAAGAAATAATTATATCGTTATATTTTGTAACCTAAAATAAAAATGTAACCGTTAATAAAAAAATACCTAAAATAGTAATTTAAAAATAAAATTACTGTAGAGACTATGATTTTGTTACATAATAGGAAATAAATTTGTACGCTTGGTATAATTTAATATTACAATATATTTTACAACAAGAAAAGAGTGTAAAAAAACACAAAGAAATAGAAATCAAATATAAGTTCAAGACATACAAATTTAACATTTATTTATATACAGTAGACGCTCGCTAATCCGGCACCTTCGGGACTTTTCCGGTGCCGGATTACTGAAAATGCCGGATTATCGAGTGCCGTCTTAAAATAGCCGAAAATCAGCATTTAGGCCATTATTAGCGCTATATGCACTTTTATATATTTCATTTGTCATATTACAGTAATACAGTAGGGGAAATAGGAAGAAAACAACATTTTACCAGATACAGTAACTTTATTACTTACAGTACAATACATACAGGCTAAATACATATACATATAGAATTTACTGTACTGTACATATTTTACTTGAAAAAGGATCTAATGTCTCTCTGTTTTTTGGAATCAGACTTTTTCTTGAAAAATTCATTTTGTATTAAACACAAGTTTTATTTCGATTCTCACCTTTCTCAATCCGCTTGATGATTTCAAGTTTTTGTTGAATTGTAAGAGTAACATGTTTACGTTTCACTGTTCCACTGGTAGAAGGTTTCGAAAACATGACAACGGTCAAAACACACACCTAACAATAAACCCCACAATACCTAAAATACATAAACAAGGGATACCAATGAGACCATTAATACTGTAAATTACAAAAACTCACTATAGATTATAATTTAACAAAAATAATAACACAAAACACGCACAACAGAAGTGTAGAGTACAGTAGCACACTTGCACAGCAGTGACAGTGACAGACAACAGGACGTGAGTGTCTTGTCACGTAGGCCACGCCCGAACCCGGCCGAGCCAGGCCGACTGATTCCGAACGTTAACGAGTACTGTACATACGTACAGTGCTCACGAACCTTACCGAGAGGACCCGAAGGCAACCGGATAATACCAAGCGGACCTGAAGCGTTCATATCCAATATCCACAATAGTAAACAGTGGAAAACTACACCGCAAAACCACTCTAAAATTAAGTATTTTTTACTTTTGGCTGATGCCGGATTATTGAAAGTGCCGAACCATCGGATGCCGGATTAGCGGGCGTTTACTGTAGTTCCTTGAAACATGGTTCACAAAGAAAAGGATTGTTTGGACACTTATCACAGTAGGTTGTAACTTGTGACATGTTCCTAGCCTTGTCCCGTCCTTTTCCTTGAGATGCTTTTACGTAGCATCTTTTGCAAATCTTCCTTATTCTTTTTTTCTTACTTCCTACGCCTACTTTAGATGAGGATGTAAGATGGTGATGACCAATTTCCTTTACCTCTGGAATTACCTGGCCCTCTGATATTCCCATTAGTGAAAATGCCAATTGCTCCTTGAAGTGAGTGATATATGGTAAAATTCTCCTTCGAGCACCAGCAGGTACTGGCCTAGTGTTTAAAAGGCCTTGTACTATTTACTACCGCTGTATCAAGAAGTAACTCCTCAGCTACCTTATGATACCACCTTATTGTTTTTCGAACAGCAGTACCTTAAGAAGACATTTGTTTAGAAACATTGATGCCTACTTTAGCCTTATTATACACACAAATGACCAATGGTTTCAGTACATGTACGCCGTTACGATCACGAGTCCCAGTTTCAACATATTCTGGTCCATGATATGATGACAACATATCATATCATGACAACCTCTCTTTTGTCTTGCCACTTAGTAACTACGATGCATCTTCATTTTCCAAACATATAATTTGTCCTCTTGGAACCTTTTCACTGAGTTCTTTATTTGGCACATTCTTCTTGTTTTTCCTCATAGTTCCAACCAAATGTGTCTTCTTTAGTAGTAAAGAGTTCGCCAACTCTTCAGATGTATAGTAATTATCTGTAAATAAAATGTGGCCTTTGTTCAAATAGTTTTTCATTAGCTCAAGGACAACTGCTGTTGCAACAGACATATTTTCACTTGTGTTCGTTCCCTTGCCCATATTAAGTTTCGCAGAATATGTATACCCCGATTTGTCACACAGTTTGAACATTTTTATACCATACTTGTGGGCCTTTCCTGATATATACTGTTTGAAAACTTATCTTCCGCGGAAAGGTATCATCGTTTCGTCCACAACAATTTCTTTGTCTGCATTTTATAGGCTACAGAATAGTTCATTAAGTTTGTTAGGCAGTGGTAAGATTTTTGAAATACGCCCGTCAAGTCTTAGATTTTCATTGTCGTTGAAGTGCCAAAAATATAACAACAACTGGAACCGGTTCCTACTCATTACCTTGGGAGCAATAAAGTTTTTATAGAGCAAGTTTGTTGACTAGTAATGGGATTGGAACCAAACCCATCCATATTAGAAGGCCTAAAAATTGTTTCATTTCTGTAGTGTCAGTATTCTTCCAGTCATTCAGCCTGCTATTACGGATAATTCTTACGCTAGCCAAGTACTTGACTTTCGATTAGTTTCTTCTGTCATAAGTTGTAAAATGTCGTCAGTTAGATATTGTTCATAAAAATGAATTGGTTTTGAATCATTATGCTCAGTAAAATTAAATTTAGAATCTGTCGTAAATATGAATTGTTTTTGCTTACCCTCAAAGTACTTCCAGCTAACACTTCCAGTAACGTTCTGTGTGAGAGAACTGTTAGTTGTAGAAAGAGAACTAGTATTACTTATATTACCTGTTTCATCTTCAGAAGGTTCATCAATTTCCATATTTGATACAGGTGCATTCTCACTTCCATCACTTGGTATAAAATCAGGGTCTATCTACATCATCATTGCCATTTTCAGTGTCATCAGTTTTCATCACTTCACTCAAATGATCACTTTCTGAAGGCATTTGAAGAAAGCGGCCAATTTCTGATTTACCTAATATTTTATCATCCATTTTTCTATTTACAATACCGTAACACTACAGTGAAAAAAACTAATTGTTTACAACCAATCTATATTACAAGTATTTACACTATTTACACTAACCAATAATAAGGTAAGAAAAAGCAGTGCAAACATAACAGTCACTACACACCACAGTTCAGACAGCAAGTGAACTATAAACAAACACGGAGAGAAATGACAATGAGAGGGAAACGATAGTTGGCGGGACGTGATTGTTGGCGGGAAATGAAGATCTGATGGTGAAGTTGCAGTGGTGGGGATAAAGGAACTTGGCGCCAATCAAGAAGAAGAGAGGCGGTACCTTCGGCAACAATGCAGACAGTGTAGCCAAACCAGGAAAACAAAATTTCCTTAAAATGTGTCAGGACGATATGTCCGATAGAGTTTTTATGTGCCGTATGCGCTAGTAAAAAAACTATATCGGGCCAATACTCCCGACATATTTATATACATATAATGCCTATTTATGTAGTATTTCTATAGTCAGAAATGGTAGTACAACAAAAATAATGCATCATTGTTTTAAAAATGTTCATAACACTGTTTGGAAAATTATAGCAAAAATACTCATATTAAGGATGGCAGCTAACATGTTAATGAAGTAGGTGAGCTCTGTACCTATGGTTTCGTCAAGCTAGAGGAAAAGGAACCTCAATTTCAGGCCTATACTACAGAAGAAAGCATTACACTTCTATGAGCACTTCAAAAAGGAAGGTGACCCAGATTTTGTGGCGAGTGTCGGTTGGCTTGACTGGTGGAGAAAACTATATGGGGTCAGACAGCTCACTGTTTGTGGTGAAAAACTTTCTGGAGACATGTCGAGTGTTTTACTGTTTAAAGTAAATTTTTAAAACTCATTGAAAGTGAAGGATTGACAGGAGAACAAATTTACAATTGTGATGAAACAGGATTAAATTGTAGACTCTTGCCAGAAAAAAGCCTTGCTTCGAAGCATGAAAAGTCTGCTCCTGGTTATAAGAGAAGCAAGGAATGTGTTACCATCTTGGCCTGCAGTAATGCAACAGGGGAGGATAAGTTAAAACTATGTCTTAGCGGTGAAGCTAAAAAGCCACGAGCCTTTAAACATGTCAATGTAAACAGTCTTCCAGAGTGGTATAAAAGCCAGCTAAATGTGAGGACAAATGGGGAAATCTTCAAAGAGTGGTTTTACGATCAGTTCGTACCAGCAGTGGAAAGACACATGAAACTGAAAAATATCCCAAGAAAAGCAGTTCTTATCATTGACGCCTCTTCTCATCCATGCACAGCTAAATTACACAATGGCGATACAGTAGAACCTCTTTAATCCGAACTAATTGGGACCGGGGGTAGTTCGGACTAAGGATTGTTCGGATTACAGAACATATTGTTGCTTTTACATAACAATAGCTAAAACGTGGCTAAAATGGATCGTAATTGTTGCGGGAAAAGTGAAAAATGCTTTATAAAGTAAAATACAGTGTTTATTTAATACAGTAGTAAACATAGTGAATAAACAGTATACTGTTTCGTGCGCATTCCGTTGTAGTTCATTCAACGGCCAACGTTAAACAGCTCCTGCGGCGGCGTTCGGATTAGTGGACGTTCGGATTACGGGGGGTTCGGATTAAAGAGGTTCTACTGTATAAAAAACCATGTTCCTCCCTCCCAATGTGACGCCACTCTGTCAGCCTATGGACCAGGGGTTCCTTACCGCTTTGAAGAAGAGGTACCGCCGCAAGTTTGCTCTCACATATTTTGGTAGCCGTTGAAGATGATCAGATTTGGTTCCAAACTTTTAAAAAAATAGACTTATTGGATGTTATTGTATGCGTTGCAGTGGGAGTGAATTAAATCCTATTACAGAAGTGCGTTCCTGGACAAAACTACTAGACAATGGAGGAAATGAGTTTCCAGAAATACATGATGAACAGAGTTCTGGCCTAGTTGACTTAATAAAACAGGTTCCTGGTTGTGCAGATGCAAATGATGGCGACTTAATAGAGTGGATGGAGCATGATACTTGAGAAAACATTCTTTTGGATCAGGAAATGTTGAAGTTGTAAAAGAAAAACGAAACAAGGAAGAAAATGTTGGTGATTCTGATGAAGAAGAGTTGAGCAAGGGTGATGAACCAAAAATGAATCACTGCGAGGGACTTGAATGTGTTGAAGGTGCTTAAAAATATTTTGAGCAAGAAGGTGGTTCAGCAATGGACATCCTGTTTCTCCGCCGTTGGCGGAATGATGCCGCCCGCAATAGGGCCAAATGTGAAAATCAAACATCGATAACCATTTTTTTCAAGAAAGTAAAGTGTTTTTTGTTTTTAGTGTTTAATCCTTTCACTCTATTTACATAGTTATTTTGAGTTTATTTAGATTTAACATAGGAATATTGTATTTTCGTATTTTTGCATAATCTTAATTTGTTGTCTGTTTGTATTTACAGCGTATGGTTTTATATCAGCTACCATTTTTTTGTAATTTGAAGTTATATAGAGTTTTTAGTTTTAAGTTTTTTAAATTAAATTCTGTTTATGTTAACTATCTTCTATGGATAAAAAAAGTATACTGTATAGGGTACATTTACAGTAGAACCTCCGTTAACCGAAACACTTTTAACCGAAATACTGATTAACCAAAACGGCAAAATAAATATTGTAAACACTGATATTTTGCAGCATGCGCCAATACTATTGTCCATGCCGGGCCGAATCCTCAAGCGCCAGCCAAGGTCATCGCCCTTTGTTGTCTGTGGCGCCGTATCTATCGTTAGCTTACTCACCGGCCCAATCCACGGAAAAACCCGGCCGCGCCTATTAGTCACTGTCAGTCAATACTGCAGTGCAGCCAGTCTGTGTGTGTTGTTCAGAGTTCTTGTGTCGATCGCGAAATTTAGTGTCAGTGATTTCCGAACTGTTCAGTGTTGTTGTACTGTATTGTTTTACTGTACATTATCGTTTTAGTACATTTTGTGCTACAGTATGTCTGTGAAACGGAAGAGAGTGGTAATAACAATTGAAGAGAAGTTAGAAGCGATTGGAAAATTAAAAAACTGTGAACTTCTGAGAAATGTTGCAGCTGATTTGAGTGTCGGAGTTTCAACGGTTTGTGATTGGATGAAAAACAAAAATAAGTTTGAAGAACATGTTTCAAAACAGCCAAACAAGAAAACCATGAAAATGTTTCAAAATGAAAAAGTAAATGAGGTCACTTTTTTGTGGTTTACTCAGCAACGGGAAAAAGGAATACCATGACAGAACCAATAATCCAGGAAAAGGCTAAACTGCTTTCGGAAATTATGGGGGAGGCAGGTGAGGGATTTAAGGCTAGTTCAGGTTGGCTAGAAAAGTGGAAATCTAGGTACGGCGTTCGTCAAATAAACGTTTATGGAGAGAAGCTGTCTGCTGACACTGATGCAGTAGATGTTTATAAAACTGAATTGGACGAGTTTTTAGAAGATTACACTAAAGACCAAACAATTAATGCTGACGAAACAGGCTTGAATTTTAAAATGCTGCCCAAGAAATCGCTTGCATCCAAAAATGAAATGTCTGGTCCTGGACACAAAATGTCCAAACAAAGATTGACAGTTATGTTGTGTAGCAACACTTCTGGTAACCGTCGTCTGAAGCCTATGGTGATAGGCAAATCAAAAAAACCTAGGGCGCTAAAAGATGTTGCAGAAAATGCTTTACCAGTTTTCTATCGTAACCAGAAAAGTGCTTGGATGTCGAGTGATCTCTTTACTGAGTGGTTCAATGATCAGTTTGTTCCTATTGTTGAGTCATTTTTGGCATCAAAAAGTCTCCCCAGAAAGGCTGTGTTATTTATCGATAACGCTCCAACACACCCACAAAATCTTAAGAATGGTGAAATTATTATAAAATTTCTTCCCCTCAATGTGATGAGTCTGATTCAACCTTTAGACCAAGGTGTAATAGAGTGTTTCAAGAGGCACTATCGAGCATACTTTTTGAGAGCACTATTACTGGAGACAAATGATTCGAAAACTGTCCCTGAAATACTTAAAACCATTATTAACATTAAACATGTGGTTTATTGGTGTGCACAGTCATGGATAAAGTAAAATCGTCAACTCTTCAAAAATGTTGGAACAAGGTCTTTGATGGGTTGTTCTATCAAGACGATAACAGTGAAGAAACTGAAAATGTCGAAAACATACAGAGTCTGGTTGAAAATATATCAGGATGTGAAAATATCAGCGATGAAGAAGTAAGAGAGTGGTTGAATGGCGATGACTCAGAGATGGACTTCTCAGACCAAGACATTGTTGATATGGTTCTGCCCAGTGACCAACATAATAGCGATGCATACGATGAAGATGGTGACGTAGTAGAAAGCAGTAGACACATCAGATTACATCTTCAATGCACTACAGGTACGGTTGTATGTTTTAATTTATTGTAGGGGTTAACAAATCTTTAAGTTTCATGTACCGTATGAACTTTAATGATAACCTACTGTACTGTATATCATTCTAGGTTAGGTTGTTTTATTCAACTGTCCAATTTACAAAAACATGTACTGTATTACTGTACGTATTTGTAGGTTGCTTTCCGATTTGTGGAACGATCGGATGAAGCTACACCAGCTGACGTGTTACTTATGAAACGTTGGAGAGACATTGCTGCTAGGAATCGTTGTCAAGTGAAAAAAACGGAGAAAGATGGAAGATTCTTTTTAAAAACAGTAGTCCCTACTTTATTGTGTTTACATACAGTACTGTGATTTTAAATTTAACAGTTTTTAATGTACAGTAGGCCTAAGTGTGTACAGTACTGTATAAATAAAATAAACCTGTCATTTTAAATACGTTGTTGGTAAATTCTTTTCATTTTAAACACCGGGTACACCCTCACTTTTTAACCGAAATTTTCTTTATATGAAACGACCCCCTTTATTTCGGTTAACGGAGATTCTACTGTATGTTTATTTTTACATATGTTCTTCTTTCCATTGTTTACTTTTGGTTCTGTTTAATGTTGTTACAGTATACTGTAGAGGTGTTATTTTTCACCTCTACAGTATTACAGTCAGTATAGTTATATACGGCATTTTCAATAGCTGGGCCGTCCCGGCATGGGACTAACGGTCCATATTGGACCGGATTTGTGAGACTCTACTTTATAGGGTGTGTTTAGTTTTTTCTTTACGCAAATAATTGATGTGGTTTGCTAAACAAGAAAAAAACGGGAAAACATTTCTCTGTTTTAATATATAAAAAAGGCCCCGCATCCAAAATTTGTCTTGGGCCTTGCAACTGCTAAGGCCGGTCCTGGTAAGCCATCTGTATAATTTCTTGGTAAATCATTCAATGTGATCAAATAATATATCAGATTAATATTGTAATTTTTTATTTAGGACTTCTGCTGGAAATGTTTTGAATGATGTATAAATTTTAAAAATTTCTAGAATATCCATCATCCAGCTTTTTTCTGTTATATTTCGAAGTTATGTTTTATAAAGGAGAAGATCAAATGAAATTTACATGAATTGATGATGATACAAGGTAGTTAACCTTTTTCTATTAACTTTCTCACTTTATGTGGCTAAAAATAGTTAATCAATAATTTTTGGTTAAATAAATTAATTTGTAGATTGAATGTTATTTTAAAACAGTAAATTCCTACCTGTTTATTGTTTTAAACAGTTAGGAATATGTTTAGATGTATTATTTTAATTTATTATTTAAACATAGCAAGAAATTTACTATTTTAATTGTAACATGTAAATAGGTGCACATTCAGGGAGATTAATATTACATTTTTGATGGTAGAGCATTGATAAAAAAACAATGGAATGGATCTGAAGAATGTCAGGTATATTCACTGATCCTACCTAAGTGGAAGTTGGTAACAAACATGAAATATGATAGGAGTAGTAAAAGAGATTCAAACTCACCATCACATGGTATGCACGTGTACCTCCCATTCCTCTCAACGTCCAGGTATCCCGGAGGGCAGTTGAGGATGCACTCTTCCTGAAAGGGCTTCCACGGATGATCTGGAAGGCCTTCTCCGCTGGCTTGTCGTGGCGGAGCCATATCATGACATTCCTGTTCTGTCACACACCGTCTGTTCAAGTACTGACAAACATAAATTGAATTAGTTTTGTAGTATATTTTTTTATTTATTTATTTTTTTTTTTTTATTTATTCATAAGACACCGATCGTCAAGATATGGGCGAATATGGATTTCGAATGAGTGTGATGACTGTAGATAAGCGTAGATGAGCAAATGTAGTCATTGTTACAAACTAAGGCCGACTATTCCTTAGAAAGTGTCATTAATTAAAAGTCCAATGACAAATTATCAGCTGATCCTTCTCAAAATTGGGATCGAACTGAGAACCTTTAGCACATGAAGCTGGGATTGAACCAACTACGCTACCAACCAATTTTTTTATTTACATTATATGAATTATTTTTTTATTACTATACATGAATACATCATTTTTATTTACTAAGACGGCAATATAAGAATGTACCTCAATAATATGACATAAATAATTAAATTCCTGATCAAAGCTGATAGGTTATTTTAGGCATAGCATTAAAACTAAAGAAGTAAATGCAACGCTCATTCCCAATAGCGTGTCATATACTCACCAATAACAATTGGACTGTCATACTTTTTATTGAAACATCTCTAAAATATTGAGTTTATATCACTATCACATCAAATAATTTGGTATACAATAATTAATTATAATGCATTAATTGTTGTGGGTAAATCTGAGTCACGGATAACTATCAGGTGCCGTGAGAAATTTTAAAAGAGAATCCCAAATATCTAATGTAATTAAAAAGCACAACTATGCTGTACAGAGCAGAAGGGTGGTGCTTACAATAAATGTAAAGCTTGTTTGATTATGTACGAAAGAGGAGGTTTTATTCTGAATTTTTGGCTGGGACAGGGTTTCAATTTACCATGTATGTGCCAGAAGGACAGGAGGTGATACAGCGTCCATCCAAGAGGACCCCACGGCAGGCAAAGCAGTTAGTGGACTCGTTGCCATTACAGCCTCCTAGGCAGTTCTCGTGACAGCAAACTCCTGACGGGTTACAAGCACTTGTCCCACAATTCGCTGGACACACTAAAACATCATACACAAGAATTAATAAATAATTGAGGTTTTTCTTGTGGTTATTATATGTAAATGGAACCACTAAAAGATAAAAAATAAATAACTAGTTACAATTACTCAAATCATTAACCCTTTCGGTACCGGAGCAAAAAATGTTTTCTATTTGAAAAATACCGTAGAGTTTAACCAAGGGACTACTGAAGAATACCGAGGCCTTTTTAGCCTAATTTACATTAATTTACATTTTTGCCTATAACTTCCTTATTTTTTTTACATACACCTGTAAATTTTTTATATTATTAAATTTAAAAAAATCTGCATCAATAAACATAATAACTTTACGTATAAGTTATTTATTTTGTTTATAAAAATGTTAAAATGTACTTACCAAAAAAATTTTTTGTTAATTTTTTCATTTTGACTTAAAAAATCATGTTCAAAAAAATTACTAGTCCAAAAACCAGTAACTGCACTAACAACTATAGCTAACACTGAACACAAACACAAATTTTTGTAAAGTTTGGACTAAAATTAAATTCTATTTACAGTAAACAAAAAAAATTAGCATTTGTGGTTCGGTAAGCAAAGTGCGTCGGTAAGCAAAGTTCGCTACTCTAACTTGAAAAACTGAATAGCCTAGGTCGTTTCCTATCGGTAGTAATGTTTAGATTAACCAAACCTGATGTTGATGGTTGATCTGGATCATATGAAGGGTCCTTATCGGTATCGTCAACAACAGAACTGTCTTCACTATCGTCTGATAATAATCCATCACTTAGATCGTCTTCGTCCAACTAACTGTATTCTCACTTACTGGTGATCTTGACCATTTCATTTTTTAGAAATTAGCAGTATAACATAATTCACTAATAACTATAACCTAAAATGATAAGCAGCTGTCGTAATAATAATAATAATAATACAACAACAAACATTTGACTGACGCTACCACTGCCTGAACTGCGCATCGAGCAAAACAAACAGCTGACTTGTCAACACCTTCTAAATCAGAAGCCAAACAATGACAACAAAATGGAAATGTTAATAAATAGTTATATATTCGTAATCTTTATTTATTAGTGATTAATTTCGTATAAAATATGATTCGTATAGTTTTAAAATAAAAATTACAATAACAAAATTCCAAGCGTCCTGTTATACGGACGTTAGTATTTCTCGACTGCCCGGCTCACGTCCGGATATCAGGACGTTAGTACGGAAAGGGTTAATCTCAATCATTAAAAAAACAAATCACTAACTTATTTCTGAGTTAGTGAATCAATTCTCAAAACGATTATCACATAAATAAATACTCACTAAACACTTAATATTTAACTAATTTAAGAAAATCTCAAACATTTCAATAAAATATTTTATTACGTGAGGCCTTTCACCTACAATGTAGGCATCGTCAGACATCAACATAAAAATTCTAATTTTAAAACATTTGTTTACAAAATATATAATAATGTAAATATTTAAAACATATGGTAGATTTTAAAAAAATTAAATTTAAAGTGTGTGTATATAAATATGAATATAAAGTAATTAAAGTTAAAATTATACTATATAAACGGAGAATTTTGAATGGGAGGAGGTTCATTATTTACAATTAGTGTGTTAAATTTGTTCATGTAGAATGTTTCTGATGCATCTAATAATTGATTTTTGTTAACTTGTTTTAGAATTTCAAATTTTGAAAAGTTATGTCCTTTTTCTAGTGCATGTTTGGCCATTGCTGATTTTTCACATTGTCCATACTTAAAATTTGCTGTGTGTTCTTTGAATCTTGTTTTAATTTTTCTTTTTGTTTGGCCAATATACACCTTATCACAATTTTCACAATTAATTTTATATATTCCAAATTTATCTTCTTCATTTATTTTTGATTTTGGGTTTTCTAATAGGTTTTTTACTTGATGACTTGTTCTGAACGATAAATTTATATTGTGCTTTTTGAATATCTTCTTTGCTTCATTTGAATATTCATTGTAACAAATGGATTTCCAAATAGATTTTTCTTTAGGCTCAATTGGTTTTAGAGTAGTTCTTTTATTTTTATTCATTGATATTGTCTTTTTTTGAATGATATTGTCAATTAATTTAGTTGGATATTCATTGAATTGAGCAATTTCTTTTATCTTTAAAACTTCTTTTTGGTAATTTTCTTTTGATAATGGTGTGTTGAGAAGTCTATGAATTAATGAGTTAAAGACAGCTCGTTTTTGAGATAGTGGATGAAATGAACTATTCATAATAAATCTGTAATTTTGGGTAGGTTTTCTGTAGATGTTGAAGTCAATCATTCCAGTTTCTAAGTTTCGTGTTAAAAGTAAATAAAAGATATGGGATTGATAAATTTAATTTGTAGAATGAATTAAGTTCGATAACAAATTTTGAGAGGTCTTGTTTCTTGTTAAAAACTGCAAAAACATCATCCACATATCTAAGCCAAATTCGAGGAAAAAAATTCATATTTCTTTTTGCATTAATTTCAAACGAACTAAGAAATATATTTGCAATTAAACATGAAAGTGGGTTGCCCATTGCTGTTCCTTCTGTTTGATTGTAAAACTTATTTTCAAATTGGAAGGTATTCTGTGACATACATAAATTTATTAACAACATGTATTCTTCGATTTCTTGATTTGAACTTTGAAACGTTAACCAAGTTTTGGTAATTTCAAGATCTTCTTTCATTGGGACATTAGGGTAGAGAGAAACTACATCAAATGAAATAATATATTCATCTTCTTCGATTTTAACATTTTTGATTTGATCAATAAAATCATATATCTTTAACAGAAAAAGAATCATATTGATTAAATGATTTTAGTTTTTGAACAAGGAATTTAGAAATTAAGTATGTAGGAGAATCAATGCAAGAAACAATAGGTCTCATTTTATTTCCTGGTTTGTGTATTTTTGGAAGACAGTATAATCTAGGAATTTTTGGGTTTGAGACTATCAATTTTTTAATTATATCTTTATTGAGAATACTTTTACATTCCCGAAGTGTTGTGAAAACATTTGAGTTGAATTTGTTAATTGGGTTTTTGTTACACATAACATATGGACCTTCTTCAATCATACCATTAACTCTGTTGTAGTAATCAGTTTTGTCTAATATAACAACTGTATTACTTTTATCGGCCTTCAAATAAAACACATCTTTTGACTTAAGATTGTTAATTATATTAAATTCAAAATAATTTGTGTTTTGTTTTTTAGTATTTTTAGTTGTTATTGCGTCATATAAATCTCTTCTAATAGTGGTTTTGGTCTCATTGTTGAGGTTTCTTATGTTACTCTCTATATCAATGTAAAATTCATCTAATGTCTTTGGTTGTAAACTATAATTTAAACCCTTTTGAAGTAAGTTAATTTCGTTTTTATCAAATGTGACTGAAGATAAGTTTAGGACTAGATCATCACTAACTATATTTGAAGTATTTTGTGGTTCATTTGTTTCGTGGTTGTAGTTCTTTAAAAGGTTGTTAAATTTTTTATTTAATTTTGTAATTTTGTGTTCATGTTTAAATTCAATGCTTTCTAAAATTGCTTGATATTTCATGTCAAACAAAGGGAAATAGTTCAAGTGTTTCACAATAAACAATAACTTAATATTTGTTTATTATGCTCTCTATTATTCTCTCAGTTTTGAATTTTAAGTCTTTACCCTGTGGAGTCATGTCCAAGTAGCGGGTTGCGCAGGTAGAAGGAGGTAGCGACAAGAGAGGTAACGCATCAGACAATCACCAGCCACTATTACCCTATTGCTAATTTACCGCCGGTCCACCCATACTGCCAGTTGTATTACATGTCACCTTCACTAGCTGACGCCACGTCATCCTACATTCTAATTAAACTTTCTCTCCGTGTTCAAATGGATCAGTTACACTCCTGTGCCATGTATAAACAAAGTGATTGAATGTTTTTGGGACGGCCGTAACTAGTTGTTGGGACTAGCCTCAACAAGACTCGGCTTCTAACTGGGATAGTAAGTAGAGCTCCCAGCTAATGGCGCATGCACAACGTTATCCTGTTATGTTACGGTCCAACCAGCCACTTCTCCACATGAAAATCAAAGTGTACCTGGTTTTTCTTTCTTGCCTTATATTATTTAATAATATCATCATATTATGTTAATAAAAGAGTAGTTACTATTTTGGATCCTCAACGATAAATACATGAATATATTGCTGATGAACTAGGTGTGTTATATCATTGAAAGTGCATTCCATAGGTGTAGTTTTCTTTAAAAAGTCAACAATAGTTTATACTATTTAGGATTATTTAAATTTTAGATTTCACCAAACTATCCTTGATCGATTAAATATAGTTTAACAAGACCCTAATGTAAATTATTGGAAGAAGCTGAGTTTGTACATTAAAAGCTATGGTAACAAACATTCAGCCCTGTAGCTTTAAGATAAATAATTGCGTTCAGGTAAAAGAAAGATAAAAAGTTTTCAGGAAAAAGAGAGTGGTAAATAGAAAAATCCCTATTTTTTAGAACAGATTAATGATGGTATATTTTTCAAGCAGCTCTAATGTTTAACTAGAAGTCCTTTGCAAAAATTTGTATAAATTTTCCCTATTTTGTTGTAATTTAATTAAAGATCTCATTTCCAATTAGTGCTGATTGAAAGGATTCGGATTTGCAATAGTTTTGGTTATAATATAGTTTGGGCTTTTAAATGTTACTAGGTATTGTACTTAAAGTATAAATGTCCCAATCCCCAATTATTATGTAAATATATATATATATATTCATTATTCATTAGTAGGATGCCGATATTACAGATATTGGCGAATATGAGAGGTGTATGAGTGTGGTAATTGTATATGAATAAGTGTAGTCATTGTTACTAACTAAGGTTGACTGTTCCTCAAAAAGTGCTATTTATTAATACTCAACAGCCAGGGCTACTGCTTCATGCATTTTTTTATGCAAATCGTTTTAAATATGGCCCAGTTTAATAATGAGATTAGCATTATTAAAACAGTTCCCCACCCAACTTAAGGTCTATCCAAACTTGTAACCTGACCTTGCCATGAAGCCAGTGGTCTCAATTCCTTTACCTATAATAAGAGAAAAGTCATATAACACACTGGATATTTCAATGTGCAAAACTTTTATCATTTGATCTTAACTATTTTTTTTTTCTTTTACAGATGTTGCTTTATTGAAGTGTAATTGAAAGAACAGTGACCAGTTGATTATCATTGTTAGTTTTATTTCTACAGATAAATTTATTTTTACTTTAGCTACCACTTTCATTGAGTATGAAACCCACTTCTACGTATATACTGCTATCCAATTGAGCAGTTCAAATTTCCTGCTCATTACTAGATGGATCAGTGTGGAAGAGTTTTTATGGATGAAATAAGTTCCTTAACCCTAGAATGCCCGCGCGGGGTAAATTTTTTCCAGGCTCGTTTTTAAAGTGTCAGTTCTTATGCGAAGATGTAATCAAGAGCTTCCACCCCCTCAGTACCTTCAAGTGGACTCGTCCACCGTCTGACCTTGACATTGCCAGTGTCTTGGCGGCAGTCTGGGGTGAGCTGTTTGTATGTAAAGTGAGGCAGTCGGTGTTTGGAAACTTTTTACCCCGCGCGAGCTCTGGATTTAGTTATAATGTAATGTCGCCGCCTTCAATTATTTTGTGCTATTGACAGTGAAACATTACATAGTTATTTTATTTATAGTTTAATTGTTTTGTTTAACATTTAATTTGTGTTTATTGTTGTTTATTTAATTTTCAATGGCGGATCCGAGTTTGTACACTAACCTTACAAATCGAATACAACGTTTTCTTGAAGATACAGAAAACGACGATGAAGTGTTGGGTGGATTATTATCTGATGAAGATGAGGTTGATGAAGTTCAACATAGCTCCCACAATTCAGAGACTGAGCAAAGTGGTAAAAGTGACAATGAAGAAGACGTGTACGACAGTTTGGCACTACCTGCAATAGATGACCATGGTACTGCAATGGATATTGAAACTGAAGGTAGGCCAGAAATAAGCCAGTCAGACGAGAATTACAATAAAGCATGTCATTTAGAGTTGAATATTGATGAGTACACATCAGATGAAGATGACTTACCATTTGCTGAAAGGGTTATTTGTTATTTTGGTAAACAAAAAAAAAAAAATCGAAAAGGGGAAATCATTGAACCAGGCTGTAAGTGGTATAGAAAGCCTCCTCCCCAAAATGTAAGAACACCGGCTAGAAATTTAGTTATTCATTTACCAGGGGTCAAAGGGAATGCCAAAAATGCGACTACATCGTTTCAGACATGGAATGTGTTGTTTTCCAATGATATTATTTACCATATTGTTGCCTGTACAAATAAGTATATAGAAAGAAAAAAAGAAGACTTCACTAGGGAAAGGGATGCCAATCCAACCAGTTTTGAGGAAATAAAAGCTCTAATTGGAATTTTGTATATTTGTGGAACCATGAAATCGTCCCATAAAAATACTCTTGACATTTGGGCAAAAGATGGTACTGGAATTGATCTAGTAATTGCAACCATGTCCAGGAACAGATTTCATTTTCTTTTACGATGTCTTCGCTTTGACGACCCAGCAACACGAGCCGACAGAAGGAAACTGGACAAAATTACTCACATAAGAGAAATTTTTGAGAAATTTGTGTCCAATTGCAAATCAGCCTACACTATTAGTGAATATGCTACTATTGATGAGAAGCTTGAAGCTTTCCGGGGACGTTGCAGCTTCCGTCAATATATCAAAAATAAGCCTGCCAAATATGGCATTAAAATATTCATGTTGTGTGACTCCCGGACATTTTACACCAGCAACATGGAAATATATGCGGGTAGCCAGCCGGAAGGTCCCTTTGCAATAAATAACTCGGCTAAAGATGTCGTCGAAAGCCTGGTACAACCCATCTCGGGAACAAACAGGAATGTCACAATGGACAACTGGTTTACCAGTATTCCACTAGCGATTGATTTATTAAAACAACATAAACTGACTATGGTAGGTACTATTCGTACCGACAAACGGGAAGTGCCACCTGAGTTCTCTTCCACTAAAAGGTATATTGAGCCATCTGATAATAAAAGAAAAAAACAGAAGCAAAAGGAAATTTGCAGTTCAATGTTCGGTTTTCACAAGGAAAAACTTACATTGGTGTCATATGTACCAAAAAAAAAATAAAGTAGTCCTTGCGCTGTCAACTATGCATTACGATAACTCAATTGATGAATCGTCAGGAGAGCAGAAAAAACCAGAAGTTATAACATTCTATAACTTGACGAAAGGAGGAGTGGATGTTGTAGACAGGATGTGCAACAATTATGCGGTTGGAAGATCATGCAACAGATGGCCACTTACAATTTTTTATTGTATGCTGGATATTGCAGGCATAAACTCGCAGATAATTTTGGAGAGCAACAAAAATGAAGAAATCACAAGAAGACACTATCTAAAAATGCTAGGTAAGAATAATATAGTAAACGTAATAAAATAATTATTAGAAGCAATATAACATTTGAATTAAACTTTTACAATAAAAATAATAAACTAGCTAGCTGGTTGCGTGAGCTTCAATAAGCTGTTTTTAAAATATAAATATGTAAATAAATATATATATATACATATTTATATATTTGTTTATGTAGGATTTATCCTAATAAACAATTACTACCCACTTATAAAAAAAAAGAATAAAATAAAACTATTCAGAAAATATATTTTTTTTAGGTAAGGAACTCCTGATGCCTTATCTTCAAGCAAGAAGTGAAATACTGACATTACCCAGAGACCTGAAAACTCGCATAAGGTTAGCGCTTGGGTTACCTCAGCGAGAACCAAGACAGGAAATGGCCCGCAAAAATGCCAGGTGTGAATTCTGCCCAAGAAATCTGGACAGGAAAACAACAAAGTGCTGTGCTAACTGTGGCAAAAGCATTTGCAAGGACCATGTTGTTGAAACATGCATTGACTGTTTTAACGTGTAAACACTATACTTTACCTTTTAAAATTTTGTTGTAAAGGTTTTCAAGTAAGCTTATATAAGTCATCAGATTAAATTTTTTCATCAAAACTACTAATTTTGTGAATTTATTTATTAATAAACCCCAAAAACGTAACTAAGGTAAATTTTTACCCCGCGCGAGCATTCACGTTACGGCAATAGGCGCGGGCACTCTAGGGTTAATAATGATCTCCGTCAATACCTGTAGGTGGAGTAAACCTCCCTAGTAGGGAAGGTTACGAACTGGCATGGGCAGAGTAACTACTGAAAGTATGAATGGGGATTGACACGAGATCAGTCATGTGATGGCGGGGATCCGTGTATCCAAACAACGGATCACATAATTACAGAGTGCCCCCTGCACTCTTTTATAGAGGAGTTAATCAGCATAAACAGAATCAGTTAGGATCCTAATCCAAAAATATCAGTTTTTTTTTTAATACGATATACATATACCATATATCGTATAAACACATATATCATTCTTCCATTCAATATAACTTTGTTGAGTATATTGTAGGTAATGCTTAATCTGGAGCAGAATAATTTAGCAAACATTTTTTTAATTAACTAAGTTGGAAATGAATATGAGGTACATTTTAAAGTTTTAATTTTTATTGTAATCAAATGAGTTTCTCTGTTGCTTTCTTGATCCATAAGGGAAGGTCAAGCCAGGTATGTGCAATCTGGGGCCCCACCCACAGTATAAAAAAAAAGAAAATTTGTTATTCTGCCAAATACCACATATGCACTTTATTAAATCAATAAGGTAGTTCAAGACTAAAGACAGTATTGTTTTCATTTAAATGGTAACTTATCTATACATAGTCAGAACTGGATTGCAAAGCAAGAAACTAGTTTAAATGTTAAAATGTGTCTCTATTTATCTCACAGTTCCTCGCTCAACCTTGTATTATCTTACTGCAAAACTGTAATACATCAAAACAGTTGATTAAATTGAGAAATAAAAACTATGCAGGTATTTATTATAATCACAAACTCAAAACCAAAATGTTTAATGTTATTAAATAAATTTAAAATAATTTGATTTATAGTTTATCTTGCATTAACCTTAACTTTATGTTGTATTCTGAATATACAAGATTGCTCACATATATACAGCCCTCTTTTAACATTGCCTATCTTTTTTAAAGTACAACCCATTGTTGAACACAGGATTTAAGAAAATTTTATTGTAACTAGAAAAAAGATGGGAGATATCACACACACTTCTCCCTCTAACTACCCAGCCCATATGACGTAACATGAATGAACTAGCTAGTTTGTCTGCCAGAAATTGGATTATTTGAAGTTTCCAGTAATTGAATAGTCCAATGGGCCTATTCTTCATAGGTCTGCGTCTTTCTAGTGGGCTGCCACTTTGCCTTGTGATGTCATATGAGCTGGTAGGTAGAGGAGGAAGTTACATGTGATAACTACTGTCTTTTTTCTAGTCTTTTCTGATAACTACTAAAACTCAAGTCTTCATGCAACTCAAGGTCCTGAAGAAGATTAAGTAGAGATTACTTACCACCTAAAGTAAGTCATGAATCTCCTATGACATAAATCCCTAGTCTAGAGCCTTATATCCTAACCCCTCACTTGGCCAGAGTAAGAAAATAAAATTTTAATAAATGTACCAAATTGTTCTACAACTTCTAACGTTTGTTGAAACAAAATAGGAACAAAATTTAAATAAACTACAAATTAGAAATATCAGAGCAAATTATAACATTGTTTATTTATTCTTAAGACGCTGATCACCGAGATAAAGGAAAATATCAATTTCGGATGAGTGCAGATGGGTGAATGGAGTCGTTACAAACTAAGGCGTACTTTTCCTTACAAATTGTAATTAGTTAATGACCCCAGCAAGT
Organism: Stictocephala bisonia; assembly: GCA_035578905.1. NCBI lineage: Eukaryota > Metazoa > Arthropoda > Insecta > Hemiptera > Membracidae > Stictocephala > Stictocephala bisonia. The sequence continues at coordinate 503,518 of JAQJVL010000550.1, read as the reverse complement.
GGATTCCCCTTCAAAATTTCTTATGAATCTGGTTAGGATCAAACTGAGAACATTTAGCTAATGAAGCTGCTGGGCTTTAACCAACTACACTACCGACCAATTTTGCATAGCAATTTTTTGCACCTTAATTAAAAAGAGTATACGGTTTCAAAATTATTAATATAGAAGAATGAGCAAGAAGTGTAAATTCATTAGCCAATGTATACCTCTTCGGAGGACAGGCTCTCAAATTTAATGTTACAAAATTCTTAATAAATAAATTCTAAATGCCTGTAAATTAGCACTTAAAAAACACAAATTATCTACCGTGTATAATTGTTAAAAATAACACAATTTAAACCAATAAAAACTTTATTAGTGAGGCCTTTTGATAGCAAGGCTATCATCGTCAAACACATCACAAATAAATATACAAAAACTTTATTTATTTATTTGTATATGTTAAATTGTATATTTATTTAAAAAAAAGTATTTGTATATTTATTTGTGATGTGTCTGACGATGATAGCCTTGCTATCGAAAGGCCTCACTAATAAAGTTTTTATTGGTTTAAATTGTGTTATTTTTAACAATTATATACAGAAAACCAATACAGCTCCATCTTCAACATAGTACAAATTATCTAGTTTAGTTTTATTTAAAAGAAAAAAATACATAGTAAAGAAACAAAATGTTCTTGTGTAAAAAGTAGCACTACTTGTAAACTGGAATCTAGCAGATTTTTTAAGAATCATCTTTGTATTCATTACATAAGTATTCAGAAAATAATGTATTCAACGTTTTAAAGTATTATATGCACAAGATTTACTCTGAACGTATCATTGTTTTGTGTTTGAATTCTTGAGCCTCACTTTTACTGCTACTTGTAGCCATTCTTTAGCTTACCTGCAATGATAGGGGCCTCAATCAGAAAAGAGGAACAATACTAGAGCGAAAATTGATATCAAGGTTAATAAATTAAATTAGCCTAAACCGCCAAGTCAGGCCTTTTTTTTTTTTTTTTTTAACCTTGCCCTCTTCAGTCCGAAGCCTTAGCCACCATGCCGGCCCAATAGTAGCTTTTAACATCAGCAGACCAAGAATGCTATTTTATTTCAGCTGTACGGTGCATATTTATTATTAATGAGTTAAAGTGAATACTTTATGATTATTAACCCATTGTTGACATAATTATTTAAAGAAAAAATATTGTAAGGGTAAATACTTCAATAACAAGCTAAAAATGAGACAAACTATTGCGGTGACTTGTGCTGTTGACTACGCAGTCAACAACAAATTAGAAGCATCCTACCACTATTCTGTCATGTTGCCACACTGTATCGTTCTCTAATGTACAAGCCTGAGGCTCATTGGGCCTTGTAGGCCCTTACCCGCAGAAGGGCAGTTTTAATGCAATTGCACCAGTCACCTTTTTGTGCCTCGACTGGGATTCAAACCCAGGCCCCGCTGACTCCCTGGCTATAGGAGGCGACACTCCACTACCAAGACGCATTGGCCAAAACCGGTTCAAAACACCTAGAGCTCTGAGCAAGAGAATTATGTACTGTGATTTTGAATTATATGGCTGTAGTTCTTCTTTTAGTCACTAGTTCTGCTCATAACAAATAGTGCTCTCTAATGAAAATGTTGTCTCTCAACAATTTAACTGATTGTTTGGTGCACTTATTCACTATTTAAATAATGCTAAACACAGAGCGAGCATTGTTCGTGAGTCATTACCAAAAAGGTCAATTCTGGATTGTATTACAAGTTTTTGTATGTAAAGTCGTCAAGAATTGACAAATAAACTTTAACATCTTAGAACCTAGGCTTAAGCGGCCGATGCCATAGCTAGAATCTACATTTTCCAACCGCGTCAAGGTACTATCTACAATATTTACAAGATAAACAGACGTTTCGCCTATACTGTGATGTGGCATCCTCAGTGGTTTCTCTGAGACTGAGATCAGCAAATGACCTTCCAGCTTTTATAACAGGTGGTGAGGTGGGGGCTGGTTTGGCAGGAGAGGGGGCGGAGGCAAGACCCACGTGACCTACAGTCATTGGCCGAATAAAATCAATATGACTGACTCTTCCATTTTATTTCAATTTACTTAAAATGGGTTCCCATGTCTTTGAAAGCCATATACTACCATCCTTATTAAAAGTATTTCTTCTTTTATATAATTCTATAGCTTTCCTAACGATTCTCGGGTAGTATAGACCGCGCGGCGAAGGTCCGGCCTCGAGCCCGCCGAGCGGTGATAGGGAGGAGACGGGTGGAGGGCCCAATATGCCTGCAGTCCTGGAAACATTCGCTACTGTCAGACTTTCCCACGCTAGGAGTCTTTCCCATGCTTTCTTCTAAAATAAGTTACGTTAATTGTTACAGACGGATGCACATTCAGTACGTTTCCAGACTGCGTGTGATATATTTGCTTGTGGTTTAGCGTGTTAAGAATTTTTACTCAAGTGTACGATAAACAATTATTTAGTTGGTTATATGTTTGTTTTTATCTAACTACTGTAGTGTAATAAGTCAGTTTGTGTTTTTTGTTTTTTTTGTGTCCCTTAGGTGTGTTAAGAGTTTGCAGAGTCTGTCGGCCATACTGGTTTTATTATCATAAAAACAATGCTATTTTGAATCCATATTTTAATCATTACTTATTTACCAAAAATTGTTATAAGGTGTCATTTAAAATGCTATCATATTGCGCATTGGTTTGCTTTTGATATTATGAATACACAAGCCTAGGTTTGAAAAATAGGTGAAAATAAAAACTTAAAACTAAATACGGTAATTTTTATATTTATTCTATTAAACTAATTATGAATCCACAAAGCAGTTCAACGAGTAATTTCACTCTTGATCAAATATAATTTGTTTGGGAAAGACCGTTTAAAAATAGCTGTTAAATTTGGATACGCGTGATCATTTGTCCGGTTCGAAAAAACATCGTTCTAATGAGATTAAAACCAACATGGCCGACAGCTTCTGCAGACTCTTAAGGTTGTAAACTTAGTGAACGTAAATCCTAAATAGTTTATTCCTTTAGTGGTTCCTGCCTCAACTATGGCTCGCTTTATTCCTAAAGTAGCCCAAGGAAAAACTACTAGAAGTCAGGCTAGGGAAATTATTTGGAGAGTTAGTGAGTTCATGGCGAATGAGGCCACATTAAGAGATGAACAACGAATCCCCGTAAAAAAATCGTTAGAACGAACTGCAGTTGCATGTGGCGTTTCAAAAACTCTCATAAAGGAAATTCGTCGTGAAAAGTGTTTATTGGACACTTCAGCGGAAGGAGAGTGTTCGTTCACAACTCCCAAAAAATATAAGAGAAAAAGAACAGCGACAGAACTAGACGATTTCGATAAATGTGTCGTTAGAAGAACCGTCCATGAGTTTTATAAAACTGACGAGTCACTTCCAACTCTTAAGACGTTAAAAAACAAACTACGTGAAAAAATTAACTACCAAGGAGGTTTAACAAGTTTAAGGAAAATATTAGCTTCCTTAGGATTTCGGTGGAAGAAAATAGAAAATAACCGAAAGATTTTGATTGAAACTGTACCGGGTCGTTTGACCGGTACATTTCGTTTTTTCGTCGTGGTCTGCCGGGCTGCCTGAGACCGCTCGTGCCCGGCGATTCGCTTACTTTGGTGGCCGTTGGCTCGGACTCGGTCGTTCCGTGTTCCAGCCTTGGTCGGTCAGGTTGGCCGTCTGTTGGTTTCTTCCTTGCCTACTGAAAAGACCATGCACGGCTAGAGACTCCAAAACTCCAGGGTCCTTGAGTGGGGCGTTCAGCCCTCGGCCTGCCGTCCGGGGAAGGTCGACCATCTGCACTGCCAGCCTGGCCTGAGGACCATGTCGTAGAACCTGTCTCGACTACGCTGCCATCCCTACATCTGGGTGTTGTTCTTCTGTCCTCAGGTCAGTGCGTTCCTTTTTGTTTTCCCGGCGGCTGAGCTGGGGGTTTTGCTGTTGATATATATATATATATATATATATATATAAAGAAAAACCAAAGAAAAAAAGGAGGTGAAATATAAAAAAAAGAAGAAAAAAATGTTTGTGGAACTTTTTAACATGGCCTAGGCCTAAAGACTGAAAAGTGATGAAACAGCCATGGGGACCTGTTTTTTTTTTTATAAAAGAAAAAAAAGCTTGAAATACACAAGAACGTTTAGTGTTAATAGTTATTGTTATTTAGTTTAATTTGTTGTTATATATTTTAGAGTTTATATTTGTTAGGTCCCTAATGTTAAATTAGGTTATTATTTATTGTATTGTTTAGGCCTAGTACTTGTTATTTATATTTTTTTGTTAATTGTATTCCGGATGTGTTGAAGTGACTTTTTACTAGAACGGTACCGTGTTATATTTTTCTTTAAATTGTTTAATTTTTAAAATCTTCACCAAAAGGGGATTATTGTTCTTTGACTTAACTTCTTATTCGGAGCTGCCCAGGGATTCCGGCTTACTCCCTGGCCTCAGTGGAATCATGGGATGTGGGCTAAATTGCCGGGGTTATTTGGGGGTTACCTAAATTGTTTCTAAATGTTCCCTCTTAAGTTGTTAATACATTTCTTACGTTTTGGGTGTCTCAAGCTAGGCTGGAGATAGGCCAGGTAGTTGTTAATTTTGGTTTTTGTAGAGTTTGTTGTTTCTGTAGCATTTGTATTATCTTGTTAATTTTAGTGTGTGTTGTATTTATTTAACTGCGAATTAATATTGTGGCCTTCTGCGGTTTTTTGGATTGATTAAAATGTTGTTCTTTCTTGAAATAAATTAGTTTTGCTCAGCTGCCGAGTTTTATTTTGACCCTCCAACTGCCACCCGTGATCCCATCGCTTGACTTGTTTTGAGCCATCCCCCAGTTGGCACGCTTTCCAGCTTTGGTGGGGGGGATGGGTCTCAAAACGAGTGACATAAGGTTGAAAAGAATAAACTATTTAAGGAGTATCAAACAAGCTAGAGCAGAGAATGTCCCTATTGTATATATAGACGAATCATATATATTATCTTCTCATGTCACTGAAAAGGGATGGAGTGACAAAAGCGTCGAGGGGTATAAAAAAAAATTAGCAAAGATGACAGGGCAATAATACTTCATGCAGGTGGTGAAATGGGATTTATTCCTGACGCTTGTATAATCTGGAAAGGAGGGACCAGTGAAGGAGACTACCACAACCAGATGAATCACACTAACTTCATGACTTGGACGAGGACTCAGCTCATTCCTAATCTACCATCGAAGTCATTGATAGTGATTGACAATGCCGCCTATCATAACGTACAAATCAACAAGGCACCGAATTCATTCAAATTCAAAAAAATCAGAAATGATAAAGTGGTTAAAAGACAAAGGAGTGCAGTTCAATCCAGCATCACTCAAGCCTGAATTGTACGATTTAATTAAACGTTATAAGGAGAATTTTGAAAGGTTCGCGTTTGATGAAGAACTGAAAACTCACGGACACAGTGTTCTTCGCCTCCCCCCGTACCATCCGGACCTAAACCCAATAGAAAATATTTGGGGAATAATTAAAAACTACGTGGCCCAAAAAAATGTTGTAAATAGAATTAAAAACACTATAGCCATTTGTAAAGAAAAAATTAGCTCTATTACCAAAGAAGACTGGGGAAAAGTTTGTAAGAAAATCATTAAAATAGAAAACGAGTATTATGAAAAAGAACATTTATTAGACGACACAACGGAGAGGTTTATAATTAGACTGGGCGAATCAAATGATGACAGCGACGCATCCGGTGACAGTGACCTTGAGGGTGAGAGCGGTGGAGATGCAGAAACGGACGATGAGGGTGGACGTGACTCACCATTGGGAACTCCATTATAGCCAAACGAGGTTAGTTAAAAGATATTTATTTCAAGTAGTCTGTAGTATAAACCTTATAAGATTCACAATAAAATTTAAAAAATATGGAATCAATTCAAATTAGCTTGTGTCAGTTAAATCATTATTAGAAATTATTTAAGTAATTATAGTCGACGTTGTTAATAAATAAGCATCACTTAATAATTCAGCGAATTTAATAATAGTTCTCACATACATTTTGCTATTAAAATTTGTTTTACATAAAAATGCCAAACACAAAAAGATTACTTCTTTTAAACCAATTTAAATATACATTATATGTATTTAAACGGTACGGGAAATCAGAGAAATATTTTTCTTAGTAACGGTAAGAAGTATATATTGCTTAGCTACTTAATTTCAATTAGAGTTATTATTTGTTGACATATTTGTTGTTGAGACTGATTTATAATTTGTTATGACATATTTAATTGTTATTATTGATATACGTTTCAATTTGTTAACTTTCAAACTCTTAACCTAATTAATGTTTATATTTTAAATACCGGTCTAATTATAAGAAATAGCAAAATACAAATACTCCGTAAATATGTTGAGAAACCCTTTACGATCTGTCAGTGAACGCCTCGCTCAGAGTCGATATTTTTATATGACTAGTAGGCCAGCCAGGAGGCCGGACCTTCAGCGCGCGTACTATACTGAGGTATGCTGGCAAGGACTTTAGTTTTGTCAAATAAAATTCCATGATTACTTTTTGTGCCATGTTCAGCAACTGCAGACTTTTCCATATCTTTATTCTTAGTATGCCTTATATGTTCCTTAATCCTTGTGAAAATTAACCTCTTTGTTTCCCCTATGTAGACTGACCTGCAAATACAAGGTATTTCATATAATCCAGACATAGCTAATGGAATGAATTTTAGTGCAGTCATTGAAGCGAAAAATACGGTCTTACCTCAGAATTTTTTTACTGTGAACCGATTTGCATGAAATTTTGGAATTAGGCTCATCTTAACCTTAACTTCAAAAGTGAAAATGATCTGAACTCCGCCTATTATTTTTAAGGGGTGTAAACAACCCCTTAATGGAAAAATTGATATTGAGCCATTTTATCACTAGAAAACATGTCTAATAGTAAGTGGTGAAATTGTAAAGTGTTTTCTAACACAATTACCTCATATTAAAATCATTTTCAACCCCTTGAAAATCTTACAACCCTTGCAAACAACCCCTAAATTGAAAAAATCACAAAAATTACTAAGATGTAAGTATAGAGTAAGTAATATTTTATATTCTCTATAATAATTATCAAATTTTTAACCCCCTTTCAACCCTTAAAAACTACCACTTGATAAAAAATGTTTAAAATTTTTTTTATAAAATGAAAAGGATTTAAATATTATTCCACACTCTCGAAAATGATTATCATATTCTTAAGCTTTTCTACCCTTAAAACTACCCCTAAATTAAAACAGTAATTATTTATGATTACATATTTAAAAATAATTTAATTTAGAGTAAAAAATTGCCATTTATTGAATAAAATATTAACAAATTATATAAAATTGTACTATTATTATTAAAATATAATATTATTATTCATGACTCAATATCGGAGTCGCTGTCACATTCAACATCTTCTGGCTGAATTGGAGGGCTATTTTGGCAGTTATCTCCACTGCACGTTCCACAGGTACTATTACAAAACAGACCAACTTTTCTGCATTCGCAAGACGCTCCACATCCTTTTTTGCAGTTGCAAAAAATCATTTTCAGGAGTTCTTGTGGTGCGGGTGGATCTACAGACTTAAGTGGATTTAATAAACCGTCATTCATGACCCACCCCCAATCCGTTGGATGAATGTTTTTGTTGCCAAGCCAAATCTGGGTTTGAAGATAAATCCTCTTAGTATGTTCATTTATGGCACCAACGGTTGGAACTAAGGATGATAATTTAAGGCAGTGTTTTTCGTAGCAGCTTTGAGAAAACTTTCATAGCGCATTTTTTCAAATACAGATACGCAATTAGTGAAAAGCTATTGGAAAAAAATCGCTTCCACAAGTATTCTTTTGAAGATGCTTTTAAACCCTCTTCACCCTGTGAAGTAAGGTCAATTTTAATTTTCTTAATTAAATTGTATGAATTATAGTATATTACACATTACAATAGTTTTCGGTCTCTATTATACTGCGTACTTTCACATTGCTCCCAATATTCACACTCCGAAATTTTCAGTTACTAAGTAGAAAAAAATATGATAAGTTTTTGGACCATAACTCCTTCAATTTTCATGCTATCACAATTTATAAAAAACTATTGTAAAGGTAATTAAGAGAGCTACAACATCCTTTATTGCAATATATAGTAAAAAACCTTTTTCTAAAACGGTGAAGGGTTAAAGGGCTTAAGAGAAGCTGTGATTGCCTGCCACACGCTCTTTAAACAATCATATATCCGTCAATTTTTGTTTGACAGAAAAAACAAAAAAAACCAAATTGTTTGTCAAAACAATACCTAAATTTTTCATCCCAACACTTTTATACGTATCTGTCGTCATTTTTGAGATATTATGAAAAAAATGTATTTTTTTTTTTAAATTTGAAATTTTTTTTGTTTTTTTAATCGTGACTTTTTTGAAAAATATGTGTCCTGAAGCGCCGATTAGAAGAATTCACCGACACAATAATAGGGGACCACCAAGCGGGTTTTATAAAGGGACGTTCAACCTCGGATCAAATCTTTTCTTGAAATCGGTCATTGGCAAGTATTGGGAATTCGATCGCGAATTCCATGGACTGTTTATTGATTTCTTGAAAGCATATGATAGCCTCAATAGGAAGAAAATATGGAAAAAGATGGAAAAGTTTGGTATACCAAAAAAACTTATTAATCTAGCTAAGATGACAGTCGAAGGGTCTAAGTGTAAAGTCAGAATTGAGGGTGAATTGTCTGATGCTTTTGAAGTAATAACAGGAGTTCGACAAGGTGACGGGTTTCACCTTTGCTGTTTAACATAGCTCTAGAAGATGCCCTTCAAAAAATTAGACATAAAAACTTAGGTGTAACAGTAGGATGTAAAATTAATATATTAGCATTTGCCGACGATGTAACTATTTTAACTGAAACAAAAGAAGACCTTGAAGAACTAACCAAAATTTTCATTCAAGAGACAGGATACATGGGTCTAAGAATAAATGATAAAAAACAAAGTACATGCACTATGAAAGAGGTGGCCACCCGCTTACAGAAATAAATATAGAAGGACATAGCTTTGAAGAGGTGGAGCAGTTTAAATATCTGGGAGTACTAATATCCAATAAGAATAGTGAGGAATTAGAAATTGTAAACAGAATAAACCTAGCCAACAGATGCATGTATGCTTGCAATAAGACCTTGTCGTCAAAGTTACTGTCATGCCGAACAAAAATATGAATATATCAAACGATAATAAGGCCAGTACTTTTATATGGTGCAGAAACCTGGATATTAAATAAAAAAGAAGAGAACAAACTCATCGTGTTTGAAAATCGCGTACTAAGAAAAATATTTGGTCCAACATTGGAAAATGGAGAATGGAGGCGCAAGCATAACCAAGAGATAAGACAGCAGTACAATGACTGTGACATAATAGCAACCGCAAGATCAAGAAGATTGAGATGGGCAGGCCATGTATGGCGTAGAGAACAAGGGACGCTACTGAAGGAAGCTGGATTGGGAAGACCAGTGGGAAGAAGACCTCTAGGTAGACCAAAAAGAAGATGGTGGGATGGGGTTAAGACAGACACCGCAGCACTTGGAACCACAATGGAGGAGGCAGAAAACAGAGAAAGATGGAGAGAGCTTGTTGGTGAGGCCAAATCCCTTCTTGGGCATCGATGGCCATGGGAGTAAGTAAGAGTAATGTGTCCTGAAGCAGCCAAACTGATACAATCTATCAAACTCTTCATAATAAAGTTAATTCTAGGCGGAATACAATTAATTTTAATTTTGGTGGAAATGGCACTTATGAAACCCATTGATTTAAAAGAAAAAACATTAGATGCTCCTCTTATTTGCAATACAGCTCACTTATTTTACGTGCAAAAGACTTTTAATAGTGCTCATTTTAAAGCTTATTTCAAGCACTACAAAATCATTTTTTATTAGAATGCCTAAAATGCATCTGCTCGCCGCTAGATGGCATTGACCACATCGATTAAATTTCAGACAAAGTAAAAAACGGCTTTTATCTTTAATATCTAGCTTAATATTGCACTTAGAATACTTTATAAAAAACCAAATTGTTCATTTTTTTACCTGCTACAATTTTGTTTTTAGTAAATTTTCGATAAAACGTATATTTTAGGAGATATTTGCAAAAAATCGATAAAAACCGTGAAAAAATTGCGAATTTTCAATTGCCAATAACTTGAAAAGTATTGGATTTTTTGAAAAACTTTATAGATGATTTAGTGCTTACAATTAGGCCTTTTATTGATATCCAAGGTTATTTTTTGAAAAAAAAAAATTCACCACCGAGAAGGGGTGGCAACCACCCCCAGGGTGGTTTCGGAGTTCAAATCATCTTCACTTTTGAAGTTAAGGGTAAGATGAACCTAATTCCAAAATTGTATGCAATTCGGTTCACAGTAAAAAAATTCGGAGCAATAATGCTTCAATGACTGCGCTATTTATCTTTGACTGGCCTCAGAAAATTCTTCAATTTATTCGGTGGCTTATAAATGGTTTTATATTTTCTTTATTTAATATCCTGTCAATCTTTTCCGTTGTTCCCTTTATGTAAGGTAGGCATGCCTTTTTTGAGGTAGCTTTGTCTTGTCTTAAAAGTTTCATATATTTAACCGTGAAAAAAAGTATAAAAATACTTAATTTTTTTACAAGAACCAACTTATGGTTCATCTGAATAGGTCTTCACCTCTGACTTTTGACTACTAATATTAGTAGGTACTATATCAAGTAAAACCATATTATGTATGTTTTTTATAGCACCTTATTCACTGCACTTGCGTTGCTACCTATTTGTTACTGCGAACAACCAATGTTATTACCTACCCTAAATCAAAATGTTATGTATACTTAGTCCATACAAACTTACCCTTTCTAACATCAGACAGCCTTTTAACCTCATAACAATATAAACAACATTCCAACAGTTGTTAAAATGTTATAAAGATAATTATTTATATTTCAACATCTGTTACTTTCCAATTAATTTAAACCTCTCTCCATGTTATTCTTATCTCAGAAAAACGTACTTGGAGGGCTTCCCAAGCCCTCTAGGGTGAAAATATTAAACAATTAAAACCTTATTGCACAACAAAGATACAGGCAAATTTTTGACACCTCAATCGTTAAAATTGATCCAAAAATATAGGAGGAATTATGTTAATACAAAACGGCATCACATTTTATAAGGATTAAAAAACTATAAAATAATATTAGATTGAATTGCAAAGACCAGTTTGTCTAACCTCTCTGACACTGCTTCGGACTCCAGCACAGGTACTCCTGGGAGCCCACCATGTGAGGACACTCCTTCGGGCAGATCGGACACTCGTTCTTCTTCTTGTTGCTCTGCCAACAATATGACATCATTTTTGAGACTTATTAAATTGTTCAGATGAGTATTTTAATTTAAGAGTGATATAACATAACTAAAAGAAGCTCTCTTCTGTTGTTCAAATATCTTCAGTAACTTAAATAACGTAAATCCAATTTCAATCGTATAAGAATCAAGATCTTTACTGGCCATTAAATAATTTCAATAGGTTTTGTCAGCTTAAATCTAATGTCATAAAAGTATATCTTACCAACGTAATGTTTTTACTGTAGTTAAAAAGGTTAACTAAATCTTATCTTAAATTTTCACAAGACATATATTCTTCAATTGTATAAAATACAGTATGTTACACTTAAGTCACTTATATACAAATTTGTTAAATACATTATTAGGCAACAGTCTAATTGAATTTGGTAATCTATTAAATAGTTTCAACTGTTGGTATTGGTAACTTTTCATTGTTTTACTTAATCTAATACTTGGTGCAACTAGGTCTTGATTATTTCTTGTTTGATAATTATGTAATAAACTATGAGTATTAAATTTATTTATATTTTCTTTAACAAATATTACATTACTATAAATGTACATATTGGTAAGTATCATGATTTTTAATGTGAAAAAACTTGCTCTGCAGGATTCTCCATCAGGTAATCCAGCCAATACCCTTACTGCCTTCTTTTGCCAAGAAAAAGATTTTTTGTGGCACTAAAATTTCCCCCGAAACGTATAACTCAAATGGCTATGAAAGAGACCAAAACATGCCATCAGGAGAACATCAGACTCACACAATATTTCAGTTTCCTTAGTAAGAATAGCACCCTTGACAACGTCTTACATAGGCCATGGACATGTTCATTCCAGCAGAGTCTCCTATTAAGGGAAATGCCAAGTAATTTAACAGATTTTAAAAAGCTTTCATCAGTTGTGTCTACTTTGTTTTTCAATGACATAATTATATTCTCAGTCTTACCGTCATGTATAATCAAATTATTGGCTGAATACCACATTTTAGCTTTTTGAAAAGAAGTGGAGCGTTGAGAATTAACTCGTGAGACATTAATATCAGAGCAAACCAATGTAGTGTCGTCACTGTATAGCACTGATGTTGAAGGAATATTATAACTAAAATAATTTGTAAATACTAAGAATAAAAAGGGCCCAAGGACTGAGCCGTGAGGCAACCCTTTAACTGCATTTAAAATTACTGATGCTTACCCGGATGAAGTGAATTTCCTGTTTCTTGGCATCTGGTCCTTTTGGTGCCTGCCTCGCAATAAGATCCCAATCTATTGTATCGATGTAACACAGCATTGGGTTCTTCACAAAGTAGACGCCTCCACGCACAATGTCCGTCAGAGAGTACAGCCCCAGCTCCTGGAAACAATATGAATGTAGTGGAGGCTTCCACGCACAATGTCTGTCAAAATGCAAACTACAAAGTTTCTTGATGGTTTTGGACCATTGTCCCATAACAACTCTTGTATAAGAGTTAAAAATGCCACTGGCGTATATAAATAAAAGAGGGATACATCCCCAGCTCCTAGAAAACAACATGAATATAGTGTATAGTGGACGCTTATACGCACTATGTCGCAGAGTACATACCTAACTTCTGGAAAACAACATGATTGTAGTGTAGTGGACTCTTCTACGCACTATGTCGCAGAGTACATCCCTAACTTCTGGAAAACAAAATTATTGTAGTGGACTCTTCTACGCACTATGTCGCAGAGTACATTCCTAACTTCTGGAAAACAACATGATTGTAGTGTAGTGGACTCTTCTAATCACTATGTCGCAGAGTACATCCCTAACTTCTGGAAAACAACATGATTGTAGTGTAGTGGACTCTTCTACGCACTATGTCGCAGAGTACATCCCTAACTTCTGGAAAACAACATGATTATAGTGTAGTGGACTCTTCTACGCACTATGTCGCAGAGTACATCCCTAACTTCTGGAAAACAACATGATTATAGTGTAGTGGACTCTTCTACGCACTATGTCACATACAGCCCCAGCTTTGGAAAAATAACAGGAATATAGACTAATGCCCATACCATGCAAAATTATTATTATTACTATTTTTTTTTTCGTTAGCTCAGTCCACAATCTATATGGCAGTCCACAGCTAATGAGGTGTCAAAGAATCTACATGTCAAACTATAACAAATGTACGGTAATCATAAAAAAAATTTTTATATGGAAATTATACTGTAATTTCTTCATGAATAGTTCAACTGTAATATAGATTAAAAATCAAACTATGTATTGATCCAAAAATTGTATATCCTACTGAATTGACATGTAGTTTCGGCATGATGTTATTACAGTACTGTACATTACTTAAAAGGTACAGTCAGATATTGTTCAAAATATTGGTAATTTTAACTGATATGCACTTTGAAACTTTGTTATTTGGTTGATCTGCTCTGAACTAAACCATAAAAAGCCTGCCACGTCGTCGCGCCGACAGGCCTGTGTGAAGTATGAAGTCTGTGTATCGAGATTCTACTGAACCATGCTCCTAGGGAGAATTATTTTTTTCTTGTTACATCCACAAGTGTCCCAAATTTGTCTACCATGTTATTTGGTAAAAAAAGTAGGTATAACAGATCTGTCTACTGTACAACTCAGCAAAATCAGGTACATAAGAAATTATTTGAACTCATAGTGTTTGTATAACCTCAAGCTAATGAGAGCTCTATTAATTCAATAATAAATGCTTTAATGTACTACTGAAATCCTAGGCCTAGTTCCCTAAAATTAATTGTGATAAAACAATATAATGGCCCTGATACTATCAGCGTTATCATGCCAAAAGGCTAATTTACCATTGATGAACAGAGGGTCAAATAAATGTCTATACATCCTAATAATTGTGGACAGAAATGAAAATTTGAGTAGCTCATTAAAAGTAAAGTTCTGTTGTCTTGATCAATATTCAAATAGTTTTACTGTAAATTGTATATGTATGTTATTGTGACACATTTGCGCTATGAGCCCTCCGGCCGAAATATACAGTTATTATCTTATAATGTAACAGATAGTACATAAAAATGAAGTAAGGGTGTAGGCTGTACATTGTTTCATAATTGTGCAAATTTAAGTATTGACGTTTTATATAATAGAGAATTATAAACTAGCCATAACTCTAGATCTTGGGTTTCATAGTTGAGTTCACATATGACATTTTTCTTCATTTTTGATATGTCTTATAGGATAACATGTTTATTAGAAGAGTTCACCCTCACTCCCATCGTCCTTCTGCATCGCTTGATTTTTTATTCTCTCTTAACATGTCATAATCTTTCCTACCTGTTTTTTTTTTTTTTTTTTACTTTTTCCTCTTCCCTTAATTGTTTTCCCTTTCCCCTATCTTCTATCGTCACCCTATCATTTTTCCTGGGTTTCTAAAAACTACATTAAAACCAACTCCAAATGCTTATTCTTTTATAGACAATTAATGTCAAAATTATAAATTCCAAAATACTTCGACAACATTATGTGGATTATCTATGTTTAGGTTCTCAATGCAATATGAATGCAAACACCTCAAAAAAGGGAAAAGGGACTGTCTTACTAGGGTTCCTCAACTGACACTTGGCCAGAGAAAATCAAGCGGTAGCAGACCCTTCACAGTTGGTTCCATGCCAATGTGGGCACACCAGTAGGCAGGCACAGTATCAAGGCCATACAAGGGAGGGTGGAAAAAATAGTGCAAGTGGCTGAAGGTGAGTGGGCGAAGGAGCATGTCTTCTACTGATGGAGTGGGAACAAGTAAAATGACTCATACAAGGTCTCGGTTTAGCAAGGTAACACTGATTGCCCCTTGACTTGACACCACGACAACACATCAATTACACTAAGGAAAAAACACTCAAGTCGTAATTACATTTGTTGAAATCCCATTTTATGAAAACACTTATCTATTACAAACTAAAGTTTTCAACATTGACATAGTAAGTTATTCATTATTCACAGTAGAACTGAAAATCACTGTAGTGAATTTCAAAAGACAGTCGTCTATAATAATATAAATTATCATAATCCAATTCAAACCGTAATTGACTTATGAGTCTGCTTATGAGGAATGCCTTATAAATATTTGTTAAACAGAATAGAAAAAGATTTTAGAAGGTACTAACTTGACTTTGCAACACAATAAATTTTTTACTTAATGGTGTTTAAATTGAATTCTGCTCAAGAAATTTAAGTTTACATAACAGTATTCTTGAATGTAAACTGTCAAATATCAGAATGTAAAATTGCTTTAACAAAGCATTTTAGAGTCCTCAAAACAACACATATTCTGATAAGAAAACAGTAATTTTGGAGGCTGCAACATAATCTTAGGTCTGCAGAAGCTGTCGGCCATGTTGGTTTTAAACCCATAAGAACAATATTACTTTCTAACCGAACACATGATCACGCGTATCCAAACTAAACAGTTATTTTTGAACGGATTTTATCCAAACAAACTGCATTTTATCAAGAATGAAATTTTCATTGGAATTGCTTTGCAAAATCCTAATTAATTTTATGGAAAAAATATAAAAATATTTAGTTTCAAGTTTTTATTTTCACATATTTTTCAAAACTAGGCGTATGTATTCAAAATATGAAAAGCAAACCCAATGTGCAATATGATACATTTTAAAATGACACCTCATACACAAAATGTTGGTCAATAAATAATGAAAATATATGGATTCGCAAATAACATTGTTCTTATGGGATTAAAACCAACATGGCTGACAGCCTCTGCAGACTTAAGATTTTAGAACGCTGCAGCCTCCAAAATTAGTGTGTTTATGACAGCCGACAGCCTCTGCAGTCTCATGTTTAGTTGTGATTATGATCTAAGTCAAGAAGCTCCCTCACGAGCGTAGCAAGTAACGGCTTTGGCATGCTTTTAAAATTAGTAAACAGTACACCTTTATTTTTCTAACTACTAAAGTAAAAAATAACTACTAATAGTTGACATCAAACTAGGCCACAGCAAAGCGTGGCGGGGTTTAGCTAGTGTTTATTATTTTTTTTTTTTTTTTTAATCCTACTATACTAAAATAGTTTCCGTCTGTTTATAAGAACTAACAGAAGCTTATTGAAATTGTTGAGGGTTAATATAAATATTAAAAATAGTGAAGTGTGCTAAGTTTATTAATAGGGTTTCTTTAAAATTTCAAATATTAAATATAAAAAACAACAATCCCAGAATGGTGTCCTCCATTCCAAACAAACAGTGAGTCACTGGGTTAACCAACAACAACTTGTAGGGGTTATCTGGCCAACACTTAGTCAACAGGGTTGCATCACTTGAGTGTTTGCATTTGTTCAACTGGAAAGAATACAAAATTATACTTCTTAATTTAATTCTAAACAGGACCTATTTAATGTCTTAAATGGTGAGAAAACTTCATTCCACTAGGTATTAGACTCGTCTATGTATGATTTATTGGCTCACTTCCTTGCTGATGATGAGTCATATAAAAATATCAAGTTAAACTAATAAAAGTCTCTGATAAATAAATAATTGCATTTTTCACTTCAAGTCAAGATGCTATGATATTAAGTTGGTACTTTTAATAACATTTATGTTGTTCTTATTAAAATCAATTTTGGTTTTAAAAAACAGTAAACTTATTTTAATTTTTCTGAGCTATTAATTGTTGTTTAAGTGCATAAAGTACTTAAGAGAATGACTTCGGTAATCAAAATGTTAAACTGTTAAATCGTTACATTTAAGGGTTCCATGCCTACTTGGGGCACTCCTAATAAATTAAACCATATTGTTGTATTGGTAAAAGTTGACAGCTGTCACTTGCAAGGGATGTGCCACTTGTGGCCCAGTGAGGATTAACCCTAATAATTACTTTCAACTCTTCCTTGGAAGTACATAGCAATTTTATTAGAGTACCTCATAGCTACCACATGCATATACATAAAAGATACATTATATTGTGAGAAAGACAACATTCGTCATGTGATTCTTTCGTTATTATATAAGCAAACATTTGCCCTTTAAAAGATAGGTTCAATCTAATAGAAATAATGTAGGTACATTACTCATAATAATTTATTATATAAAATACATAATTATGTATTACCATAGGATCTATTTCATTGTTTACTAAAACTACTTTTCAATGTCTCCTTTTTTATTTTCTTCCATATACGTTAGAATAGAGAAAGTATTGTAATCGTCCAAAAAGTTTTTTAACAAGTTGGTCTAAAAATCCATTTTAGGGTCCCATAAACCCAAAAAAGTGGTTTTTTCGAAAAACATTTTTGTCTGTCCGTATGTGTGCCTGTCTGTGTGTATATGCACATCGCTGGAGACCAAACAGATGGATCAATTTCAATGAAATTTTGTATGTATGTGTATTTAGCTAATATCTCCAGACCATTTTTTCAGTTTTTAAAAAAATTTTATTAATACAAATTTTACAAAAATTGAATTTTTTCCAAAAACAGCCTAAACGATTTTGATTAAATTTTCAGGAAAGATGTGAATTACAATTTTAAGATATTTTAGTGAAAACTGCATGCCTCTAACTTGACTAGTTTTTTATTTATGGCAAAAAACATATTTGGGAATCAAACTGGTAACTATCAAAGTTTTGATTTTTTTTAGTGTTCATGTGGGGGGAAGTTTTTGCCAATTCTTTGGAACCATTTATTATTAATTCATATGAAGGTGTTAATTTGTTAAACGTTTAATTTAAAACCAATGAAAGTTAAGCGTTCAACTTAATGCTGTTGTGTTCCTTGAAACATAAACGCTTATTATTTTCAAAAAATCTTATCTTTAAGGCAGTCCGAAAAGTTTGCAGGCCAAGGCATTTCTATTTCATGAGTAACCCAATGGTAGGTTTCCGTAATGAAATACGGTACTTAGAAATACTCTCACTTTGTTTATGTTCTTTCAATTATTTATATATATATATATATATATATATATATATATATATATATATATATCGTATGGTTTGTTTTCAGCTACCATTGAGTATTTTTTTTTAAAGCTGTGATATATATTTGGATTACGTTAGCGTCCATCAAAACTGTTCCACGCTAAGGCCCAGCTAGCGAAAAATTTGAACTGCTCAACTGGGAAGCAGTACATAGGGGTGGTTTTCGAGATTTAAGCGACGAACTGCCCTGACGTGGGAGATCCTGGTTAATGGGGAGATGCGAGGCATTCAAGATCTTATTGAATTCATTATCTCTGGAGGAGTTATATTGCACAGTACCGAGAGCCAAGGTAGTGAAGTTGCCATGAGAGTACCACCAATAGCTCTCGTAACTCTATTAAGTTGTACATCAATCACTTTTGTTTGTGCACTATTTAGCCATACTACGAGAGCACTGTATTCAGCAGCGGAATATACCAGAGACAAAGCAGTTGTACGCAGGACGTGTGCGTTGGCTCCCCAAGTTGTTCCAGCAATATGATGTAGTACATTTGACCTGGTTTTAATTTTAGCTATCCGTTCAGATATCCATTAAGATACAAATGGGAAGATGGCAGGGCGACATTACTTAAAACTTATCGCAAAAATACACAAACGATACTTTTGTATTACTAGGAGTAGTCTACAGGTACACCTGCCCGCTTGATAATGTCAAAAGATGTTCTAACGACAATTCTGTTTAAAGCCAGGGGTATATATAAAATTATGTACTTTGTTCTTGAATTGTATACAATATTTTGCCACAGTTAATTTCATGCTCAACTAGTTATTACCTATTTGCTGTGGTAACGTTATGGAAGTGTTCAGTATTGTTGAGACTACGAAAGGAGAGCCATGTGCGTTGTACCAATGAATATACACATATGTAAGAAGCGAAATTAAAAAGTCACACCAGAGTTTTTCTAATTTTGCTATCTTCGTGGGGCCACCGCTAGGCCGAGCTTGTTGTACAGCAGCCTAGAGTGAGACAGAGAATGACCAGAGAGGGCAGCGTGGTTGACTAGAGAGGGCAGCGTGGTTGACTAGAGAGGGCAGCGTGGTTGACTAGAGAGGGCAGCGTGGTTGACTAGAGAGGGCAGCGTGGTTGACTAGAGAGGGCAGCGTGGTTGACTAGAGAGGGCAGCGTGGTTGACTAGAGAGGGCAGCGTGGTTGACTAGAGAGGGCAGCGTGGTTGACTAGAGAGGGCAGCGTGGTTGACTAGAGAGGGCAGCGTGGTTGACCAGAGAGGGCAGCGTGGTTGACTAGAGAGGGCAGCGTGGTTGACTAGAGAGGGCAGCGTGGTTGACTAGAGAGGGCAGCGTGGTTGACCAGAGAGGGCAGCGTGGTTGACTAGAGAGGGCAGCGTGGTTGACCAGAGAGGGCAGCGTGGTTGACCAGAGAGGGCAGCGTGGTTGACTAGAGAGAAAGGGAAGATTACAAACTACCATGAGAGTGACTGAGAAAGGAAACGGCTGCACACGGTAGTTGGCTACCGTGGTGCTGCATATCGGCAGCCGCGCTAAGCTCGTTTCGTCTGCTACAGGAAGTCTGACTATTTCCCTATCTCTTTTCTCTTCTTAGAGGTGTGTAGGCCTATTAATTGGTTGTACAATGGTTATTAATACTAACAGAAAAAAATCTTTGCCGGGGGAAGAACAATTTTATTTGATTAAAACAATAATAATAATAATAATAATAATAATCCTTTATTGCCATTAAACTTTACAGCATTGACAAAGTCATAATTGCAGCTATATATTGCCAAGTCATTCTTAATATAATTTAACCTAACATAAAATAAATATATAACATATTAAACTATTAAATAGGGTTAGCAACAAATCTTTTTGCAATGCTTATCTTTTATTTCGATTACCCTTAAGGTTACCCAAGGGAAGGGGCCTCAGTACATTTTCATTAATTACCTCTGTTTCTGGGCTAAGCATGAGCTAATCGTATGTAATACTTAAAATTCAATTAAATCAAAACTAAAAAATTCTTCAATTGAATAAAATGGGTTTCTAAGTAGCCAGCAATAAAATTTGTTCAAGAAAGCTTTGGGTTGATATTTTTGAATTAAAGTGACAACTTTATTATATATTTTAATGCTTATTACAGTGTGACTGGATAAGCTCTTATTCAGTCTGTGGAAACCAATCACAGCCCGGATGTTGTTACGAATTTCATATTTACAAGTTTCATTGAAATGTAAAAACTCTGGATGATTTAGAATGTATTGCATTATGTCATACAAGTATAAATTAATAACCGTCTGAATCCCAGTGCTTATGAAAAGAGGCTTACAGTGTTCTAAACTATTTGATTTTGTCATGATTCAGATTGCCTTTTTTTGAAGGATGAGTATTTCATTAGCTCTGCTACAATTACCCCAAAGAATAAGTCCGTACCTCATAATCGATTGGAAGTAGGCGTAGTATGCCGATATGATGTAGCTACTGCTAACACATAAGGTGAGGCGCCTTATTAAAAACAAGGTGCTTGATAACTTCTTGGATATGTAATCAATGTGAGGCCCCCATGTTAAGTGGTTATCGAAATAAATTCCTAGAAACTTAGCACTAGTGACAGTTTCAGTTCTATTGGATGTACAGATCTCATTATCTATCGCTCTTAAGCTAAATATTATAGATTTAGTTTTCTCTTCATTTAAATGAAACCCGTTTGCCAAGAACCAATCGGAGGCTGATTTTAATGTGTTTTTAGTCTGATCAATGAGTTGATCGAGACTACTTCCAATGTTTACAAAAGTAGTATCATCAGCATAAAGCAGTGATTTAGATTTTACTGAATTGGGTAAGTCGTTTATGCATATTAAAAAAAGAAGTGGTCCCAATACTGAACCCTGAGGCACCCCACATTCCACCTTAACCTCTTCAGACCACAGTTCATTCAAAAATACCTTTTGTCGGCGGTTTTCAAGATAGGATTTAAAAAACTGAAGCTGAATACCAGATATACCATAGTAATTCAGCTTATATAGTAATTTGTCGTGACTTACGCATTCAAAAGCTCGACTCAAATCACATAATGTGGCGTGAGCGAATGCCTTCTTTTCGAAGGCTGACAAAGCTTCCCTAACCAAAATATCCATTGCATCAACTGTGGATCTCTTCTTTCTGAAACCATATTGGTCAGAGGTAAGAAAGTTGTTTATTTCAAAAAAGCTACTTAACTGGTCATAAACTAATGCCTCTAATAATTTACCAATCACAGGGATTATTTAAAACCATTGTGTTTCCCTCTCTTTACTTTATTAACTGATCATAGCTCCAACATTACCATAGTCAACTATAGGGGTTTCTTTAGAATTATGAAATGATTGACACTTTGTCATAATTAATTGTTTAGTTAAGGTTACAAGATTCCTTGCCTTGAACTCAAGAGATATAATAGCCTATTTGTTTGAATGTAATCAACACAAAACTTAACTCCTATAACTGTATGTGTAGAACAATAGCAAAAATAATGATTTTTCATTATATAATATAAGAATCAGCAGTACTCAAATAGGACAACAAAATAAAGGTTTACGTGTCTAGAATGTAGCATTCGTTGGCCAATATATTTTTAGCTAAACCACTGAAATTTAAAATTTAATTTCTTGGATATGGTACAATATAAACATTACTGATTATAAGTTCATCCCACAGCAAAGCACGGTAAACGTATTGTAACATAAATAACTATAAAACACAAACCACTCAACTCGTCAACTCTTAATCTTTCTGTGGGACTTAGGCTATTATTACAAGTAATCGCTGCCACTATTTGGATAAGTTTGTTTATATTTGAAAATCTAGTAACTCATAACCTGTGTTGGATAAGCCATATACGAGAATTAATAATCATCTCGAAAATTTAAAGATTCTCTTAAATTTACAAGATGGGGGTATTTACCAGGGATTTTTTTACTATATAACCAACATTAAATACATTAATCTGACATTTACTAATTTCAATTTATAGTTAACACGATAAATCCGAAAAGTAAAGTCTGGGTCGCAAGTGGCAGTCCGTCCGTCTTCCTCCTGGTCCTAAAGTCATAAACTAACCAATAATTAAAGGATCAGATCAAATCGGGCCGCAAATAGGCGCACACCGTATAAGTACGTTAACAATATTATATAATTGTGGTAATCTAAGAATGTTCGTGTGTTCTGTTTGTAAGGCATACATTTGTTTCCTTGGGATATCACACAATCAACAGATATCTAAAACCAACGTGTTTATTATTGTATTACCTGTAAGTGCAACATCTCGAAGACGACGAGTGCGTAGTCGAAGAAGAGCTCATTTCCGCGGATAACGGCTAGGTTAGGAAAGAGGCGGCCCAAGGAACGCAAGCCGTTGACTCGGTAGAGCAGGACGAAGCCAGTCACCTCCCGTAACTCAGGGAATGTGAGGTTGTCGTACTCGTTGGGGTCGGCGTGGTCAATTAGTACGATCTGCAGGACACCCTCGATGACACGGCAACCCTCCAGCTGGGAGAACATCTCCACGGAGTTCCGGATGTCCCGGCTCTGACACACTGGAACAGCACAATCACAAGTCACCCAACCTGACCACAGAACACCTAGAATTAGTAATAGTACCGAACTTAGTTATAAATGGCAATAACAATAACAGCTTCAGGTTACATGTGTTACGGAGTTCCGGATGTCCCGGCTCTGACACACTGGAACAGCACAATCACAAGTCACCCAACCTGACCACAGAACACCTAGAATTAGTAATACAGAACTTAGTTATAAATGGCAATAACAATAACAGCTTCAGGTTACATGTGTTACGGAGTTCCGGATGTCCCGGCTCTGACACACTGGAACAGCACAATCACAAGTCACCCAACATGACCACAGAACACCTAGAATTAGTAATACAGAACTTAGTTATAAATGGCAATAACAATAACAGCTTCAGGTTACATGTGTTACGGAGTTCCGGATGTCCCGGCTCTGACACACTGGAACAGCACAATCACAAGTCACCCAACATGACCACAGAACACCTAGAATTAGTAATACAGAACTTAGTTATAAATGGCAATAACAATAACAGCTTCAGGTTACATGTGTTACAACAGATTTAATTCTTTACAAACATTGATTTGCTAACAAAGATATTTGATACAAATATAATTTATTGTTACATAATGCGAATCTTAAAACTAGATAAATCAATAAATTACGTCTAGATTTGTAGACATAGTGCTAACGAACTACAAACTGCAAGAATTCCTTCATAGAAAAAAAAATATATTGTTTATTTAATATTTTTCAGCTTTATTTTAAATTGGTGTATACTGTGATACCGTTTTAGCTTGTTTTAACTGTAAAAAAGTTATATACCCGTATAAGACGCTCTTTCTCAATTTCTTTGTTTTGTGAGTGAGGTAACAAAATGAATTATCTGATCGACTCACTTTTAGGCATTTTCTCACTTTGGACAAAATGTCAATGTTTCATAAAACTTTTAAATGTTATGAAACATGTGCTGTGATAATTACGTTCTGTAGGAAAATTCATCGACATGATTGCTACTAACCTAATATGAAATTTTTCTGATCATATTTTTCTACGTCTTACACACGTTATCCAACAATGGTGAGATTCCCCTAAAAAGCTATCCCATATCTAATTAAACTTTCATAATATCCCCTGTAGGCATAAAGAAAAACGTCAACGTTTCTTTCAAGAGGTTTATAGAACATGCGGATGAGCTTATTTATTTGACCACTGAGTAACATGGGCTGTCCATAATACTGTTTCATTAATAACAATTCCTAGACTGAGGTGGTTGATTTGTTTGATGTATGTGAAAGATCTATTTCTTTAATTAACTTTTCACTGCGAACAGATATTTGAACATTTATGGCGGTGGAATTAAGGAGTACCACATTTGGTACTGATGCATTCTTTAAAGTTGATGAAAGGATTGAAAGGTCTTGTTGGATTGTTCACGTCTCACTAAGATCGATACGTCATCTGTGCACATATAGTTTTAATTGTCTAAGAAATTTAATAATTTATTTACAACAGAAACAGGACTGGGACCAAGATACAGCCTTGATGGACACCTACTTTTGTTTCGAGCCAAAATGATAAGCCCCACGTATGAGTGATGTTTACCATTTGCTTTCGTCCCATGAAAAGATTTCATCCAACTTAATGCAACTCCTCGGATTCCATAATGATTTCGTTTTTCTAAGAATAGAGAATGGTCTACGCATAAGAGTCTTAGAAGAGAGTTAAAATTTGATTACTTTGACAGTTCAAACTGACAAATCAACTGAGAACAGGAACTCATTTCACCATATTAAATATGATTTCAAATGGCAAATGTGTTGGTTTAAATGGCTTAACTTAAATTGCAGTGATTGGTTTGACAAATATGAAAAAATTATATTACTAAATAAAAAAAACTCCATAGTACGATCTTCAAGGGCCGTATGTTTGTAGAAAGAGTAGGCGGACATTCACTAGTAAGGTATAAGTAAATGAGAAGATGGTGGTGCATAGGTATAGGGGCAAGGAAGATAACCTTACAGGCGTTATACGGAAGGAAGGGTAACCGTCCTCTTATTGCTAATTCACAGCTGTTCGTTAGAACATGCTATTACTTCTCATTAGCGAATTGAAATTCGCCATTAATTAGCCGGAAAACGTAACTAACTGCATGTAAATGTAAATGAATGTAATGTGAGATTGTTTATTATCAGGCTGTCGTGTTCACACGTTGAGCTATCGTTACCGTTCAGTTGGGGGTTTCGAGTTTGAGGGGGTGTCCCGGTGTACGTGCCTCTTCTCTCGTCCACAATGGACAAAGGGCCTCTAGTGACCGCCTCGCGAAGGTTGCTGTGCCTCCGGACAACGTGTCTCGCGTCGTTTCGTTGCGTGTAATAGTTTTCAGAGGTATTCTCCATAGTATATTTATATCCCCTAAGAGCAATGTGAAATTAGAAACAGCTCTGAACGATGTATCAGAAATTATAAGTTTTATTTAGTTTGAAATAACGTGCAAGTTACTAATGAATTTATATGTTTGATAAAAATGAACAATCAAAATACTCTAGTAACTTTAACTCCTTTCTCTCCTGCGCGGACTGCTCAACTGACAAAGAAGTAACTCGCATCTTGTATTGCACATTATGAAGCTTATAAGTTGTATTAGTCACAAATCTAACGGACCGTTATTGCAATATATTATTGTTGACTGTTCTCTCCTGCGCGGACCACATGCTCAACTGACAAAGAAGTAACTCGCATCTTATATTGCACATTATGAAGCTTATAAGTTGTATTAGTCACAAATCTAACGGACCGTTATTGCAATATATTATTGTTGACTGTTCTCTCCTGAGCGGACCACATGCTCAACTGACAAAGAAGTAACTCGCATCTTGTATTTCACATTATGAAGCTTATAAGTTGTATTAGTCACAAATCTAACGGACCGTTATTGCAATATATTATTGTTGACTGTTCTCTCCTGAGCGGACCACATGCTCAACTGACAAAGAAGTAACTCGCATCTTGTATTGCACATTATGAAGCTTATAAGTTGTATTAGTCACAAATCTAACGGACCGTTATTGCAATATATTATTGTTGACTGTTCTCTCCTGCGCGGACCACATGCTCAACTGACAAAGAAATAACTCGCATCTTGTATTGCACATTATGAAGCTTATAAGTTGTATTAGTCACAAATCTAACGGACCGTTATTGCAATATATTATTGTTGACTGTTCTCTCCTGAGCGGACCACATGCTCAACTGACAAAGAAGTAACTCGCATCTTGTATTGCACATTATGAAGCTTATAAGTTGTATTAGTCACAAATCTAACGGACCGTTATTGCAATATATTATTGTTGACTGTTCTCTCCTGAGCGGACCACATGCTCAACTGACAAAGAAGTAACTCGCATCTTGTATTTCACATTATGAAGCTTATAAGTTGTATTAGTCACAAATCTAACGGACCGTTATTGCAATATATTATTGTTGACTGTTCTCTCCTGAGCGGACCACATGCTCAACTGACAAAGAAATAACTCGCATCTTGTATTGCACATTATGAAGCTTATAAGTTGTATTAGTCACAAATCTAACGGACCGTTATTGCAATATATTATTGTTGACTGTTCTCTCCTGCGCGGACCACATGCTCAACTGACAAAGAAATAACTCGCATCTTGTATTGCACATTATGAAGCTTATAAGTTGTATTAGTCACAAATCTAACGGACCGTTATTGCAATATATTATTGTTGACTGTTCTCTCCTGCGCGGACCACATGCTCAACTGACAAAGAAATAACTCGCATCTTGTATTGCACATTATGAAGCTTATAAGTTGTATTAGTCACAAATCTAACGGACCGTTATTGCAATATATTATTGTTGACTGTTTTCTCCTGCGCGGACCACATGCTCAACTGACAAAGAAGTAACTCGCATCTTGTATTGCACATTATGAAGCTT
Source organism: Stictocephala bisonia (assembly GCA_035578905.1). Classification (NCBI taxonomy): domain Eukaryota; kingdom Metazoa; phylum Arthropoda; class Insecta; order Hemiptera; family Membracidae; genus Stictocephala; species Stictocephala bisonia. The sequence goes on along the minus strand of JAQJVL010000550.1, from coordinate 476,673 downwards.
ATAAGTTGTATTAGGCACAAATCTAACGGACCGTTATTGCAATATATTATTGTTGACTGTTCTCTCCTGAGCGGACCACATGCTCAACTGACAAAGAAATAACTCGCATCTTGTATTGCACATTATGAAGCTTATAAGTTGTATTAGTCACAAATCTAACGGACCGTTATTGCAATATATTATTGTTGACTGTTCTCTCCTGCGCGGACCACATGCTCAACTGACAAAGAAGTAACTCGCATCTTGTATTGCACATTATGAAGCTTATAAGTTGTATTAGTTGCAAATCTAACAGACCGTTATTGCAATATATTATTGTTGACTGTTCTCTCCTGCGCGGACAACATGCTCAACTGACAAACAAGAAACTCGCATCTTGTATTGCACATTATGAAGCTTATAAGTTTTATTTGTCGCAAATCTAACGAACCGTTATTGCAATATATTATTGTTAGAAGTAACTCGCATCTTGTATTGCACATTATGAAGCTTATAAGTTGTATTAGTCACAAATCTAACGGACCGTTATTGCAATATATTATTGTTGACTGTTCTCTCCTGCGCAGACCACATGCTCAACTGACAAAGAAGTAACTCGCATCATGTATTGCACATTATGAAGCTTATAAGTTGTATTAGTCACAAATCTAACGGACCGTTATTGCAATATATTATTGTTGACTGTTCTCTCCTGCGCAGACCACATGCTCAACTGACAAAGAAGTAACTCGCATCTTGTATTGCACATTATGAAGCTTATAAGTTGTATTAGTCACAAATCTAACGGACCGTTATTGCAATATATTATTGTTGACTGTTCTCTCCTGCGCAGACCACATGCTCAACTGACAAAGAAGTAACTCGCATCTTGTATTGCACATTATGAAGTTTATAAGTTGTATTAGTCGCAAATCTAACGGACCGTTATTGCAATATATTATTGTTGACTGTTCTCTCCTGCGCGGACCACATGCTCAACTGACAAAGAAATAACTCGCATCTTGTATTGCACATTATGAAGCTTATAAGTTGTATTAGTCACAAATCTAACGGACCGTTATTGCAATATATTATTGTTGACTGTTCTCTCCTGCGCGGACCACATGCTCAACTGATAAAGAAATAACTCGCATCTTGTATTGCACATTATGAAGCTTATAAGTTTTATTTGTCGCAAATCTAACGGACCGTTATTGCAATATATTATTGTTGACTGTTCTCTCCTGCGCGGACCACATGCTCAACTGACAAAGAAATAATTCGCATCTTGTATTGCATATTATGAAGTTTATAAGTTGTATTAGTCACAAATTAAACGGACTGTTATTGCAATATATTATTGTTGACTGTTCTCTCCTGCGCAGACCACATGCTCAACTGACAAAGAAATAATTCGCATCTTGTATTGCATATTATGAAGTTTATAAGTTGTATTAGTCACAAATTAAACGGACCGTTATTGCAATATATTATTGTTGACTGTTCTCTCCTGCGCGGACCACATGCTCAACTGACAAAGAAATAATTCGCATCTTGGATTGCATATTATGAAGTTTATAAGTTGTATTAGTCACAAATTAAACGGACTGTTATTGCAATATATTATTGTTGACTGTTCTCTCCTGCGCAGACCACATGTTTAGCTAACAACGAATAATTAACACTGGTCAGTCAATAAGAGTTGAACACTTGTTTTTGTACAATTATTTCAGTCTGGCGCAGTATGTTCAACCACGGTTCAAAGATTAATTAATTTTGCATGCTTGAACATGAATATAATAGGTTATAAATTTAAATTACATTCACACTCAAAGGTGGAAAATGTTAAAGTAAAAGAGAGGTTTGAAACACTAAACAAAAGTTGACTTGTTTATTCTAAAAAGAGAAGTACAACTTCTTTGTTACAAAAATACTCGTAAGATCTAAAAAGAAAAATATCAGCTGTTGAAAATAACTGATGTTAAATAATAAATTGATTTAACCCTCCCACTGTTGCACTAATAACCCTAAAATGTTACACTGTTTTTACGATTTTGCAAGGTTTTACATAAAAATTACTATAATGTATAAATGTAGCAGTAACTAAAACTTATTGTATACAATTTTATTTAAAAAAACATGCTCTATAATATGAAATATATTTTGAGTCCTTACCTTGATTGGTTTCGAAGGTGTTGAGAAGTAAACATAAAAAAATATTTATAAATTTATATATTATGTTCTGGCTCAGTTAGCACATATGGTTTTTGAAGAAATGCAAAATTAAAGATAGCCAAGTTGTTAGAAATGTAATGTAGATTTAAAATATATACACATGTTTAGCAATACTATCAAAGGAAAAAAAGTTAGGTAAATAAACACAACTATGTACATTATTTTTCATCGATACTTTTAGTCTGATGTGTCATCATCTGCCAGCTTCCTTTTTCTTCCCACCCTTACTGGCCTCCAAAAGTGTTGTAATTTATTGAAACAATGTTTGTGTTATTATTATTGTTATTATAAACAATGTTATTGAAACAATGCGAAATTAGGATCCATTTTCACTAAACACAAACAGAAATGTAAACAACTCCAACAAACCTCATTACTGACAGCTGACTCGATCATACTAAACTTGACGCATACTTTGACCAAAGACAACTAAACTAAAATTCGACCAATGACAGCATGTATATATATGAAAATGAAGTGCTGTTTTCGATCTTTAAAACGAGTATACTCTTATTGCGATCGGACGTTTCGTAATCGCACGAGAATCATTTTAGCGTAGCGCTGCAAAATGGTTCGTAATACGAACCTTAACATACGCGCGGCCGTTTTAATGGTTCGTAATACGAACCATAACAGAGAGAGGGTTAAAGAAGTGTATACAGTAACATTCGATATCTTAACACTTTCCCTCATTTTGAAATCTTATCTTGAGACCTCATGCCAATAGCATTGCACAGTATTTTAAGTCTAGATTAGGAAGGTTTAGTAAAACAATCTGCTAATTGAAACTCCGTTGGAATATGTTTCACGCTGACTTCGCCTTCAGAGACCAACTCTCTTATGAAGAAGTGCCTTGTCTTTATGTGCTTCGTTCTACGGCGGTTTCCCGGATTTTCTGCTAAATACGTGGCTGCAATGTTGTCTATATTCAGGATGGGCTCCTTCTTGAGTGTAGTGATTTCATTCAGCAGTTTTGTTAACCATACAATTCCGTTTCATGCTTCGCTGGGTGCTACAATCTATGCTCCCGTACTTGAGATTGCGACTGAAGTTTTTTTATTCTGAACCAGCTAATAGCACCACCACTGTACATACTAACATCCCCTGAAGTTGAACGACCTGTCTACTTGTCTCCTACATGATCTGCATCAATATAGCATTCGAGTATTCCTTATTCATGTTTGAACTTTAACTCTAAAGCGTTTTTTAGAGTATCTTTTAAATATCGTAGAATTCTTTTGACTTTTATCCAGTCTTCATTCGTAGGATTCTCCAGTGAACTGCATACTTTCTCTACTGCATATGCGATGTCTGGTCGAGTCCCTGTCATAAGGTATATTAAACTTCCAACACATCTTCTGTAAGAAAATTTACTCACATCTTCTGTAAGAAAATTTACTCTGTTTTTCTCTGTCAGAACACTTCTCATTTTCTGATTTGTCGTCTTTGATTATAGTTGGTGCTGGCTTGCATGCAGCCATGCATTCCAAATTTCTTGGGTGTTCATTTGTGTACACTTCTTGTCTAACTGTTATAGAACCGTCTTCCTTTTGCTTGATTTCAAAACCTTTTCTGAAATGTTTAATTCTCTTTTCAAGCATTCTATAAAACTGTCCAACATCTCGGAATCTGCTGATGCAACAAGACCATCTTAAACATACAGAAGTTTCGTATCTCCTTCCTTTTTGATAAACAAACAAAAATCTGCTTCACTCCTCACTATGCGGAGATTAATCAGAAAGCTGCCAAACCTTGTTCCAGTAACGCTGAGCTTGCTTAAGTCCAAATAAGCTTTTGTTTAAAGTGGCATTCTTTTCCTGATCCATCGTTGTATCCATTTGGTTGCTTCTTGTAAATCGTTTCCTCTAGTTGGCCCTAAATAAAAGCTGTTGACACATCATACTACCCCAATTGTATTTTCTTATTCGCTGCAAAGCTTAACAACGCTCTAATTGTTCCTAGCCTCGCAACAGGACTGAACCTTTCAAAGAAGTCTTCTCCTTTCGGCTACAAGAACCCTTTTATCACAATTCTCGCTTTGAATCTATCAATAGAACCATTTGGATTTTTTTGGACTTTATAAATCCATTTGCATAGGATACATTTCTTGCCAATAGGTAGATTTTCAAGTTTCCAAGTCTGATTTGTTTCATGTAATTTTATTTCATCATCCATGGTCTTCTGCCTTTCATCTTGATAATCACAGCTTATGACTTCATTGAAATATTCCGGTTCTTTACTATCATTATGGTTGACTCTGCGAGCATACGTAGTCATCCAATCTTCTGGAGTTTTCCACGTCTTCAAGGTTTCTAAAGTTGTACTTTGATTCTTGTATTTTAGTTTCTGCTTCCATACAGGTTTCGGTTTCAGATTTTCCCTCGTCGACGATGTCTTAATTTGTTTGAGGTTTGTTTGTATCTGAAAGTTTAGTTACAAGAGAAATTACTTTTTCTTGGTTTCTCTTCAAAAACAACATCTCTAAACCTGTCTAAAGTATTATTTTCTTTACACCATATCCTGCAGCCATCATTGCAGCGGAGCCTATAAGTATACCTTTCATAGCCTTCTTGTCCATATTCCTTCGTTTTGGTTGTGGAACATGTGCTTAGCCGGTACAAATATGATTCTCAGGTGTTTCAAGGTGGGATTCTGTCCTGTTCACAGCTCAAACGGGGATTTATCTTACTTACTATAAAAAAACATATGAATTTATAGCACATTGTTTGCCATCTTGCTTAAAAAATATAATAAGTAATAAAAAATGTAGGGAAAAAACTAAAACGTGGTTGTTTACTTTTCCAAATGTTGAATTACTGTTTTATGAGTTAATTTGATCTTGTAAACTTAGTTGTCTTGATAGATTCATTTCTAGTCTTTGTGTTCAATTTAGTGTAGTGTTACTTAAGAATTAGTGTATTTTTTCATGATAATTATTAGTACTTAATTACTTTTTTGCAACACTGTAGTATATACGATTGATAGATTAATAAATAGAATTTTTACATATAACAGTGGGTTTTTTGTGATGGAGCCTCAGATCAGGCTTTGCCTTTGAGGCCCTAATATTTCCTTTGTATTATATGCCTTGAGTAGGTTAAGTTAGTTATTTTTGAAGTTGTAGTACAAGAAGTTGAAGTTGTTATTGTTATTGTTGTTATTGATAGTTATAGTCATTTATTAGATGAAATGTTAAAATCTTTAACAAATGTGTACCTATTTTTCATGGAATGAAATATCTTATTGTACTGCACTTGAATTTGAAGAAATAAACTTATTATTATCTGGTTTACTAGATGGACCTTTTCGATTTAGAATTTATACAGAAGAATTTATAATTCCAGCTCATTACCTCTGAGATATATTCTCGTGATCATGCATCATAGCACGTGCAGTCTCTACAATGGTCCGGTTGTCACACTCACTACACACATTTTGCTCTGGAGTGTAAGGCATGGTTAACCTTTGCTTGATCCCATATTCCTGTACAATTTTTCCCACAGAATTATTATCGAACTCCCTCTGTTGTCGCTTAACATCTCCTTGATTACTTTCCCCGCTGTATGGCTCTCAGCTAAAAACACTTTTAACTTCTATGCAACTTCAGATTTCTGTTTCATAAAGTAAAGTTCACGGTATCTGAAAAAATCATCTTAGAACAGCACAAAATATCGACATCCTGACATTGAGTACATAAATTGACCACAGACGTCTGTATGAATCAACTCTCCACGTGCTCGATCCTGTGAATCAAACTTCAACTTACGGCTCTTCCCGTAAATGCAGCCTTCACACAACTCACTGTCCAATTTCAGATCAACTCCAAGCTCTCGTTTGACCAAAGTCTTTACATTCCGCTTATTTTGGTGTCCTAGCCACTCATGACAAATCTGTAATAGGTTTTCATCACAAGTACGACCGTTAACATGAATGAGATTATCTGGTTGCACATTTTTCACATCAAGCCTGTAAAGTCCTCCCTTTCTTGTACTTGATCCTATAAGTTTCACTTCACCATTCACTTTTAAGGCACTGTTTCTGCACTTGAAACAGAAATCTTAACAGAAAATCAGGCACCTCCCTTAAAATACAGACATATTGAATTAAAAACAAGATGGCTGACATACTGCAGTTATGGCTTACGTTATTTTATGCTCTCAGCAGAAAAACAAGAGAAAATGTTTTTGAGTGCGCTGTTCTCTGTTAGTCTGTTTAAAACACTTTGTCCTGGAATAAAGCATATTATTAATACAAAATTAAAATCTACATCTAAAATGTACTACTTCAACCTTAATGAAGAAGAAACTTAATGATAAAGTGAAATATTTTTTGTAGCAATTGCAATTTTTGTTATTTAGTACTTATGATAGGACCCATAAAACAGATTTCTGTTTCAAAATAAATTGCTCTATGATATTGAAAATTTTGAATAGCTGAGGGATAAAATCAAAATAAAAATATATGTACACCTACACACACATAAATGGCTGTTTACATTGTGGTAATAATAGAATGCATAAAATGCTTAAATTGATAGTGAAACAACCATCTCCTAATAATTTATCAAAGTATAAAATGTGTAATGTTTTATCATGTTCGAGAAAGATAATAAAAACATAATTAGTGTACTACAAAATGATCAGAAAAATGTACTCCAAAATTACATAAGAGACAAACTGACTTAAGCCTGATATTAATTAAATATTCAAATAACAATAATAAAATAGTGGAAATAACAAAGAAAATGACATATTTACAGATATAGCATGATAATAATATACAGTAACCTACAGTTGCGAAAGTAACAAATGCATTATTTTTTTACAGTAAGTTTATAAGGCGCGTTTTCTTGCCACGAGATATGGTTTTCTCTTTGCATATTACAATGTCATCACTCCAACCTTGAATACTCTGTGCCGTTTTTTATACGGTTGTTATGTTTATTTAACACCTAACCAGTTAATATACCACAATTATCATATTTAATGTATACTTACTTTGTACTAAGCAGTAAAAATGTTATGTGTTTTTGAGATTCACTTTTTAACTACAGTATCTAAAAGTACTACTAATGCTTATTGAAAATTAGCCATTCTAACAAATATAATTTGAATTTTGCGTACTTTTACTGACTTAAAAAGTGGAGTTCATTTTTAATAAACAAATTATTCAAACTGTACTATTCGACTGTGTTTGTGCCGCAAGAACAGCGACGCACGTCGACTGATCACCGAGCAGTGTGCTACGTAGATCTACCTGATGAAGGCGGCACTCGCTGTGTGAGTTTCCACGCACGTCGACTAATCACCGAGCAGTGTGCTACGTATAGCTACCAGATGAAGGCGGAACTCCCTGTGTGAGTTTCCACGCACGTCGACTAATCACCGAGCAGTGTGCTACGTAGATCTACCTGATGAAGACGGAACTCCCTGTGTGAGTTTCCACGCACGTCGACTAATCACCGAACTGTGTGCTACGTAGATCTACCTGATGAAGACGGAACTCCCTGTGTGAGTTTCCACGCACGTCGACTAATCACCGAGCAGTGTGCTACGTAGATCTACCAGATGAAGGCGGAACTCGCTGTGTGAGTTTCCACGCACGTCGACTATCACCGAGCTGTGTGCTACGTAGATCTATCAGATGAAGGCGGAACTCCCTGTGTGAGTTTCCACGCACGTCGACTAATCACCGAGCAGTGTGCTACGTAGATCTACCAGATGAAGGCGGAACTCCCTGTGTGAGTTTCCACGCACGTTGACTAATCACCGAACAGTGTGCTACGTAGATCTACCAGATGAAGGCGGAACTCCCTGTGTGAGTTTCCACACACGTCAACTAATCACCGAGCTGTGTGCTACGTAGCTCTACCTGATGAAGACGGAACTCCCTGTGTGAGTTTCCACGCACGTCGACTAATCACCGAGCAGTGTGCTAAGTAGATCTAACAGATGAAGGCGGAACTCCCTGTGAGAGTTTCTACGCACGTCGACTAATCACCGAGCTGTGTGTTAGGAGATCTAACAGTTGAAGACGGAACTCCCTGTGTGAGTTTCTACGCACGTCGACTATCACCGAGCTGTGTGCTACGTAGATCTAACAGATGAAGGCAGAACTCCCTGTGTGAGTGTCCACGCACGTCGACTAATCACCGAGCAGTGTGCTACGTAGATCTACCTGATGAAGGCGGAACTCCCTGAGTGAGTTTCCACGCACATCGACTAATCACCGAGCAGTGTGCTACGTAGATCTAACAGATGAAGGCGGAACTCCCTGTGTGAGTTTCCACGCACGTCGACTAATCACCGAGCAGTGTGCTACTTAGATCTACCTGATGAAGGCGGAACTCCCTGTGTGAGTTTCCACGCACGTCGACTAATCACCGAGCAGTGTGCTACGTAGATCTAATAGATGAAGGCGGAACTCCCTGTGAGAGTTTCTACGCAGGTCGACTAATCACCGAGCTGTGTGTTAGGAGATCTAACAGATGAAGGCGGAACTCCCTGTGTGAGTTTCCACGCACGTCGACTAATCACCGAGCAGTGTGCTACGTAGATCTACCTGATGAAGGCGGAACTCCCTGTGTGAGTTTCTTTATAATTTAAGATAGGTGCCATGGAGACGGAAAAGCCGCATTACTTTGAGTATTAGAAGTTTCCGCAACACAATTATGTTGTAGTGTTTTGTCTACGTGGGCAAAAATATCTGACATGCATAAGCGAGTTCTTTTATTCACTGAACAAATATTGTGTTCGATAGGTCGGTGTCGCGAATAAAGCGTACAACTGGAATTTAGCGAAATAAGCGTACAGCCTGTCCGGTTCAAGTTCGACGAGGATGAGACAATGGCTGACCCTTGAGGCTGCGGAATGTGACAGGCGAAAAAAGCATACACACAAATTAGGGTGGGGTATATTAAGTAGTGTAACTCATGAACAACAATACTTTAAACAAGTTTGAAAGCACTAACTTGTTATCTGTCATGTTGAATATGTACTAGTGGCTTGTTGGGGGAAATGCCACTATATAAATAAAATTTAAATGTTGCTGTTAAATATTTAATGTATAGTATTTAATTATTTATAGTTTTGTACAACTCATCATCATATATACAGGTTAATCAGGTATTATAGTTGTGTTACAACTTCTCTGCACAGTATATTTTTTGTGTAAGGATTGTCTATTTCATTGTTATGGTCTATTGTATTTTCAATAAACTATTATTCAATAAGTTTAATTCCGTCTGGGGATTTTACTCTACTAAATGCAAAGTTGCCCATGTGTAAACACTGGTTTGTTCAGGTGAATATCCAAAGTTCCTAATACCAGCTTCTCAAATGTTTGGCCTTGTGCCTTGTTAATTAGGGTATAAAACATTAACAGCCGATATATTTAATTTGTCTTTTTGACAGCTGGATTCAATAAATCAAAACAAAAGTTAGAAACTTTCTTCACATAAGATTAACATGGGAACTTTGAAGGACAATGGGGCGGAGCCCTAAAGGCGAATTGCAAAACTTTTATTTTTCTCGCCATCTACAATATCAGAGCTTTAAAATGAGCCATTTCCGAAGGCTGTAGGTGGAGTGTAGCGCTTGGAATTTTGACACAACCGATTCGCCTTACGAAATTAAATATATAGATAACAGCCGCTCACACATCAATATGCAGATTTGACTTGGGTCACAGATCAAGTATAGAAATGTACAAAGCGGCTTTCTTATTTTTTGTGTGTTTTTTTAATGGTGCTAACGCTAAAGGTATTTTTTTTATTTATTGAAATAAATTAATAGAAAAATAGTCTGCATTTAAATTAATTAGATGAAGGGTATATTTAATATTGATTGTAATGTAAATATATTCGACGGGCATTAAATGTATATGTAACTTGAAATCCAACAAACAGGTGACAATATTTTTTAAGTCGGCGATATGCAAATTGTGTGTAACAACCGTGTTCACATAAGGATGTGTGCTTCATTGGCCTTTATCAAACCACAAGATGTCGGAGATCAACATGCAATCTTCAGCTCCAGTAAATGGAAACCTCACGAAGTTTTTCGATTACTGTGTCGAGCAATCGTTGGAGAACTCCGCAGTGCCAATAGAAATGTGGTCTTGCTATCAAAGAAGACATAGGACAACCAACGCCGTCGAGGGATGGCACAATAGAATAAAAGGTATCCTGCTCAACCCTAATCCAAGAGTAAAAATTGTTGTACAATGTTTGAAGAATGAAGCAGAAGTTGCCGTAAACATGTTTATGAGAGTGGAACTAGGGATGAAAGGTAAAAAGAAAAAAGGAAGTATATAGAGATAGACGAACGAATCGCAAGGATAACAAAACTATACCAAGACACGGTTGACATGGTTTTCTGTTTGAAAACTATGTCATACCTTCACAAACTTGGATAGTAGTGCAGCAAGTCTGTTAAGAAACAAATATTGTACATTAGTCGTACGTTTTTATGTATATAGTGTTTTATGTAGCTGTATTCCAACTCACCAATGGTTTGAGAGTCGTTTCTAATATCCTAACCCACCAACTTCCGTCCCTTAGTTAGGAAGACGACTCCCGCAGGTGTTAATTACACATTTACTTGGAAAGGGATTCTCTCCTTATTTCATCACTTTTGAACTGCCGAGAAGCACAGAGTTTTACAATAAACTTGATTAAAATTGAAAATCTGAAATACATGTAGTATGCATGCATTTATTTTAATTACTTCTACTGTAACTTAGCGTCAAAATAATAAAAATTAAAAAGTTAATTGGACTTAATATCCCCACTTTCATTATAAAATAACTTTAACAATTGTAATCAAATTATTATTTCAATGAAAGTATTTTATTCTATAATAAAGGATGTAAATGGGGCATCCTTACACAGGTGCATTTACTCTCTCATGGAACAAAAAAGATGTAGAATAGTAAACCAATTGATTATAAAATAAACAAAGTAGATAGAATAAGGATAATCAAATTATAATATAAATTTGAAAGTGTTAAAATTGTGTTTTTTTAGTTACTTAAAGAAACTCACCATACATGTAAACTTCTAAAATATACTCGCAACTCATATAAAAAGGTAACATTATTAATTTTATACATAAAAACATAACATAAAAATGTATTAACTAGTTGTAGTTAATACAACTAGTAAAAATAAGTGTGTTATACTGTGGTTGTACCACTTACACAGTATAAGTGTTTTATACTTTGGTTGTACCACGTACACAGTACAAGTGTTTTATATTGTGGTTGTACCACGTACTCAGTATAAGTGTTTTATACTTTGGCTGTACCACGTACACAGTATAAGTGTTTGTACTGTGGTTGTACCACAAACACAGTATAAGTGTTTTATACTTTGGCTGTACCACGTACACAGTATAAGTGTTTTATACTTTGGTTGTACAACGTACACAGTATAAATGTTTTATACTGTGGCTGTACCACGTACACAGTATAAGTGTTTTATACTTTGGTTGTACCACGTACACAGTATAAATGTTTTATACTGTGGTTGTACCACGTACACAGTATAAATGTTTTATACTGTGGTTGTACCACGTACACAGTATAAGTGTTTTATACTGTGGCTGTACCACGTACACAGTATAAGTGTTTTATACTTTGGTTGTACCACGTACACAATATAAATGTTTTATACTGTGGTTGTACCACGGAAACAGTATAAGTGTTTTATACTTTGGTTATACCACGTACAAAGTATAAGTGTTTTATACTTTGGTTGTACCACGTACACAGTATAAATGTTTTATACTGTGGTTGTACAACGTACACAGTATAAATGTTTTATACTGTGGTTGTACCACGTACACAGTATAAATGTTTTATACTGTGGTTGTACAACGTACACAGTATAAATGTTTTATACTGTGGTTGTACCACGTACACAATATAAGTGTTTTATACTTTGGTTGTACCACGTACACAGTTTAAGTGTTTTATACTTTGGTTGTACCACGTACACAGTATAAATGTTTTATACTGTGGTTGTACCACGTACACAGTGTAAGTGTTTTATACTGTGGTTGTACCACGTACACAGTATAAGTGTTTTATACTGTGGTTGTACCACGTACACTGTATAAATGTTTTATACTGTGGTTGTACCACGTACACAGTATAAGTGATTTATACTTTGGTTGTACCACGTACACAGTATAAATGTTTTATACTTTGGTTGTACCACGTACACAGTATAAGTGTTTTATACTTTGGTTGTACCACGTACACAGTATAAGTGTTTTATACTTTGGTTGTACCACGTACACAGTATAAATGTTTTATGCTGTGGTTGTACCACGTACACAGTTTAAGTGTTTTATACTTTGGTTGTACCACGTACACAGTATAAGTGTTTTATACTTAGGTTGTACCACGTACACTTGCTGTACCACGTACACAGTATAAGTGTTTTATATTGTGTTGTACGTACACAGTATAAGTGTTTTATACTGTGGTTGTACCACGTACACAGTATAAGTGTTTTATATTGTGGTTGTATTGTCAGATTATTGTGTTGTAATCGAGCACAATATTTTTGGCACAAAAGCATTTTCATTGCTGATACACCCTGCTTCGTGCCATTGAATTCTCTTCCAGATTCATGAAAAAATGGGAAGAGTCCCAAATGTCTGAACTGAACACAATATGTACTGTTTTATAGGTAATACATGTAACATATTATGTGCAGCCGAATTTCGTTTATAAATACAGTATATTTTATTCTTATGCCTAGACTAGTAATTGTTTTTATTATATTATTGAATATGACAACTTATGCTTGATGAATTATTAGTTTATAGAAGATATGGTAGAAAAAAGTCATGTGCATTTTTGTGCTAATTTACGTTTGGGCACTTATAACTTAATATCGAGTAGACTTACAGGCCTGTCTCTGGGTTCCAAATTAATATTTATGTATATCTGTGTAAAATTTATATAAATAAAAAAAAATATATATAGCGTATGGTTTTTTTGCCAGCTACTTTTTTTGTTGTTGTAAACTATGTATAAGCTTTGTTTGAAATTTGCGGAAAAAATCCAAAAAGTCATATTGTAATAAAGATAAAAAATACCAAAATAACAAATTATCTCCTATCACAAAGCTAAATCCAATCCATCACGCCATTTAAGAGCTGCCTCACTGATTCTATTTATGCTAGCTAATCCCTCCGTAAAACTGCGCAAGGGGCACTCTGAAACTATGTTATCCATTGTTTGGATAGACTCCCCGCAATCACATGACCGATATCTACAGGCTTTTTTATATTTTATTATTTATTTATTTTGTTTTACTTTCAATATTTAACTGTTTTTATTGACAGTAGAATAAAACAGAATCCCTAAAATAACTAGCTATCACTGGTGTTACGTATATAAATAAACAAAAAAAGGATTTTATTTATTTACATATTTATTTTCTTTCATAATATCTCAACCAGATTTACAAAAATGACTGTAGTCTTCTATAAATATATGATTTAATAAAATACACTGTATGTTTTAAATGCTACATTTCAAGTTGAAATAAAAACTATACACAATAAGTTGTTTATACAATAATAAGACGGCTGGTATACTAATTTAAAAAACCTCTACGAAATAATTAATGTTGCTGTCAAACTGGGGAAACAACTATACCACACTTGCAGGGTGGTCCTGAGTTAGCTGGTTGCAACATTGTTAACACTTTAGCAAATACTGCTTATAATACAAATTACTCTGTTATCTTTAAAATGTACTGTAGGCCTACTTATAGTGGTTGACGCAACAATGCAATAAAGTGAGGCGATGGCCCGTGTTGGACATGTTGTCTGGTGATAAGGGACATATTATGTAGACTCTGTGACATTAACTGCCACTGGACGTCTCGTGACCTCTGACACAATGTCAGTTACAGATACGTGGAAGGAGAAGTGAGTTACTGATGATTTAATTACGATTGTTATAGGTCAAAGAGTAAATTGTGAAATTTGTTTCCCACATAAAAACAACCTTACACTGGCACTAATGGCGTAGTAGTGATGTAATCCCGCTAGTTGAAACCGTGTGTCGAGCTGACTACTCCCACGCTGACTGAGCGACTGTTTGATGGTTATTATCACATAAATACTGTCGATAATGCCCGGCTGGAGTATGGTCAGAGATTACAACTCCCGTTAGGACATCTCTGGGATACAAGTTTCACAACACCATGTGGTTCGGATCCCACGATAAATTGTCAGCCCTTCAGCTGTCTGGCCAATGGGGTACCAAAACAACTACCTAGTGGTATCCCGGATCACAAAAGCCCAAATTCATAAAAATTCACGCTCGTCTTCAGTTTTTAATTAAAATACTGAACACAAACATGTAATTTAACGTATGGTATACATATTGTCATGTTCCTTGTCGAAATATTATGGGAATAAATGAGGACCAAAGCCTACGGCTAAGAAGTAATGTTTCGCCCACCCACTACTCATCTGTTGGTTGAAAATTCCTATGAATGGTGTAGGGAGGGTTTCTTCCCTGAAGCCCCCTTTTCTGTTTTCGCACAAAAGGCTCGCAGGTGCATAAATTTTGCAACCCCTATTCCAAACACTCCTACGCGGACTTCGTAGAACATCTTTTTTGTGGTATTTTTTGCATGGATAATGAAACAAGACGCCAGGTTTTCTCAACAACGTCTTTTGTCCTCTTTTGGGAATAGATATTGAAGACAAAATAAGACGGGCGGCTTGCTTTCTACTTTTAACGAACTGTTGATGGACGGGTGGTAGCGGTATGTTTACCAAACCTTTTTAATTAACTAGTATATACTGATTTTAACACCTCCAGCAACAGAAAACATTAGTTGGGAGGGTGTAGTTTGTTTGAAGGGTTAAGTTTGTTAGGGGTGAAGTTTGCTTGGAGGGTTAAGTTTGTTGTGGAGGGTTAAGTTTGTTGTGGAGGATGAAGTTTGTTGGGAGGGTGAAGTTGGTTGGGAGGGTGAAGTTTGTTGGGAGGGTGAAGTTTGTTAGGGGTGAAGTTTTTTGGAGTGTTATGTTTGTTGTGGTGGGTGAAGTTTGTTGGGAGAGTGAAGTTTGTTGTGGAGAGTGAAGTTTGTTGGGAGAGTGAAGTTTGTTGAGAGGGTGAAGTTGATTGGGAAAGTGAAGTTTGTTTTGAGGGTGAAATTCGATAGGGGGTGAAGTTTGTTTGGAGGGTTAAGTTTGTTGTGGAGGGTGTTTGTTTGTTTTATCACCTTTGAAAAGTCGTCAATCATTATCATGAAAAGTAATTAATTTAATCAATGTTATAATAATCACGTTTAGACGTGCATATGACTCGACCACAGATCTGGGTTAAGAGTAAAGGGGAAGAATGTCAGAGAAAGTGCATTTAATTCAACGTTAATTTCATTTACCTCAACCACGTAAATTCTTCGCATCAATTAAATATTATTATTTCACTGCTACTTTATTACTTTTTGTGATGTAATGAATGTTTCCCATACATAAATCAACTTTGAACAGACATTTTTTTATAGTTATGATTCTTTAGATACGTTGTTCATGTTGAGTTTTTAAATTAACTTACAAAAACAAACAAACTGTTAAAAATTCAATTTTGTGTTAATAATTATTTGACCAGTTTTGTTATTCAAATATATTGGACATAAATGAAAAATAATACGAGAAATTAAATAAAAGGAGAACATAATTAATTCAGGTTTTCGAATAGATACATTTAATAGAGTAACATTTGTTGCCATATAGGTTTTTCGGATGGAAATTTGTGTATTCGCCCTTAAGATTAACAATAACACAACACCCAGTCATTTCACAACCACCCTCTCACAACATTATTCTCTATGGAACATCTTGGTTTCATGTTTGCAATGGAGAACATCTTCAATGAGTGTCGGAGATTAACGCTTTATCACCAGAAACTACGACAGAAGTCGTTGGCGTAAGTGAGCAGACCCCAAGGAGTATGTAAAAAATAATATGTCACTACAACAATGATTATATAATTGGAGAGAGGAGAATGTGAACAGTGAGTAGGAGGCCCATCAAATATGTGGGCTGCGAGTGGCAGGCCCATCAAAGCTGTTGTGAGATGTGAGTGGCAGGCCCTTCAAATGTGATGTGGAATGTGAGTGGCAAGGCGATCAAAGGTGCTGTGGGATATAAATAGAAAGCCCATCAAAGGTGTTGTGAAATGTGAGTGGCAGGCCCTTCAAAAGTGATGTGGAATATAAATAAATAAACGTTTTATTGCGTAGTAAAAATTTTTGACATGTCATGCAATCGTCAACATAATATAAGTATAATATATAAAATGTATTAAAATTCTAAAACTAAACAACAAATTGTCATTCACTCCACATTCAAATACATTTATTTCTAATATTCATACAGCCACAATTACACTGCCTTCCTGTCCTGCTATTTAATCTTAATTTTCCCAGCGACTCATCATGAACTCATCCACAGAATAGAATGCTTTAGACACCAAGAGGTGTCTAAGTCGAGTTTTGAATTGAGTTTGGTTATTAATTGGAAATCCTTCAGGGAATTTGTTGATTAGTCTGACACCAACCTGATGTGGCATGTGGTCTGATACTGCCAATCTGTGTTGATGTGTTCGGAGGTTGTCTCTGCCTCCAGTGTAGTATTGGTGAACGTTTCTGTCACGAATCAAGGAAGAACGTGATCTGCAGTATATTATCACCTCATACATATAAAGGCAAGGTAAAGTCAGCAATTTTAACTCCCTAAAAGAATTCTGGCACGACTCTGTGGTTCAATTTAGCAATTATTCTGACAGCCCTTTTTTGAAGTTTAAAAACTCTTTCCATTTTGCTTTTAGCACAACCTCCCCAAAGTCTCACTCCGTATGCCAGATGTGAATGCACCATGCCGTAGTAGGCCATGATTTAAGACGTTAGGCGCACAGAACTTTGCAAGATTGCGCAACGCATATATGCCTGAAGCAACTTTACCACAAACGTGGTCAATATGGTCGTCCCAAGTCATTCCCCTATCAGGGAACATTCCAAGGAATTTTGTAGAATTTACCACCTCTAAAATAGTGTCATCCAAGAAGATATGAAGTTGAGAATGGAGTTCCTGCTGTCGGAGACAAAAACTGATTACGTTGGATTTGGTTTGGTTTGATTTTAGATTCAGTTCACTGAAATGGTGTTGGCAAGCCCATCAAAAGTGTTGTAATATGTGAGTGGCAGGCCCATCAAAGGTGTTATAGGATGTGAGTGGCAGGCCCTTCAATGGTGATGTGGAAAATAAGTGGCAAGCCCATCAAAGGTGTTATAGGATGTGAGAGCAAGGCCATCAAAAGTGTTGTGGGATGTGAGTGACAGGGCCATCAAAGATGTTGCGAGATGTCAATGGCAAGCCCATCAAGGTCCCACACCCGGTAGTATTGACCCACCTGCCCACACATACAAGTAACATGGTATGGAACATTCACCCACCCATACACGCACCATGGTATTTACCATCTCAACGCCCAGCGTTTGGTTAACCCACATTTCCACGTATGAAGTAGTGACCAAACCACTCACCCATACAGTAGAGGTAGGGCCGACCCACGCATACACATCCCATGGTAGTGAAATCAACGCCGTGACTGGTAATGTAGTGGTTATGTGATGTGACTGGCAGGCCCATCAATGGTGTTGTGGGATGTGAGTGGCAAGCCCATCAAAGGAGTTGTGAGATGTGAGTGGCAAGCCCATCAATGTGCTATGTGATGTGACTGGCAGACTCATCAATGGTGTTGTGGGATGTGAGTGGCAAGCCCATCAAATGAGTTGTGGGGTGTGAGTGGCAGGCCCATCAATATGTTGTGAGATGTGAGTGGCAAGCCCATCAATGTGTTGTGAGATGTGAGTGGTAGGTCCATCAATGTGTTGTGGAATGTATATGAAAGTTGATACTTTGTGTGAGCTTAAAGCCCATCAACCATGGTGGATTCCTTCTTTCATCATGTCCATCAACATTATCTGAAGAAAATAGTTAAAAGGGTTGGATATTTGGTGTGGTTGGAATCTTGTCACACTTGGTGTATTTCTCTATTCACTATGCCCACCAACCTTTCATTATCACAGAAAAATCGGCCAAAGTTCCAATTCATGTGGGTGAAAAGCCCATAGAAATTTTCCTAGAAAAATCTGTGCAAGACTAATTTTGTTTGGATGGAAATCTCGTCACCAGTGTCGGAGTAAAATCACGGAACTCCTATGTGGTGTGGGTGGAAATCACATAGACATTGTTTTAGGAAAATTGTGAAAGGCTCATGAAAGTTCACCCCTGACTACCAAAGTCATGATATGCCTAAATTAGACGTCTCGTAGTCAAAATGATATATGGTTTGTCATTGTCGAACTATGTCCTAGGTCACTAGACGAAAACCTTTTTTATTAATGCCACACTATGTCTACCTTAGGTGGCGTCACGTTGTTACAATGAAATCTTATTTGTCACTGTCCAGCTATGTCCTAGGTCACCAGACAAAGGTGTACCCTTGATTATCTATGCCATGCTATGTCTAAATTGTTACAATGAGATCTTGTTTGCCACTGTCGAGCTATGTCCTTGGTCACCAGACGAAGGTGTACCCTTGTTTATCTATGCCATGCTATCTGTACCTTAGATGGCGTTTCGTTGTTCCAATTAGATCTTGTCTGTCACTGTCGAACTATGTCCTAGATCACAGTGTACCCTTGTTTATCTATGCCATGCTATATCTACCTTGTTACAATGAGATCTCTTTTGCCACTGTCGAGCTATGTCCTTGGTCACGAGACGAAGGTGTAACCTTGTTTATCTATGCCATGCTATGTCTATCTTAGATGGCATCTCGTTGTTACAATGAGATCTTGTTTGTCACTGTCGAGCTGTGTCCTAGGTAACAAGACGAAGGTGTACCCTTGTTTATCTATGTCATGCTATGTCTACCTTGTTACAATGAGATCTTATTTGCCACTGTCGAGCTGTGTCCTAGGTCACAAGACGAAGGTGTACCCTTGTTTATCTATGCCATGCTATGTCTACCTTGTTACAATGAGTTCTTGTTTGCCACTGTCGAGCTATGTCCTTGGTCACCAGACGAAGGTGTACCCTTGTTTATCTACGCCATGCTATGTCTACCTTGTTACAATGAGTTCTTGTTTGCCACTGTCGAGCTATGTCCTTGGTCACCAGACGAAGGTGTACCCTTGTTTATCTACGCCGTGCTATGTCTACCTTAGACGGCGTCTCGTTGTTACAATGAGGTCTTGTTTGTCACTGTCGAGCTGTGATTGTCACAAGACGAAGATGTACCCTTGTTTATCTATGCCAAGCTGAGTATGTCGAAGATGGTGTCGCGTTGTCTAAATGAAATGTCGTTTGCTGTGCCTAGGTCGCCAACCTCAAAGAAGATGTACCCTTGTTTACCCATGTCATACTGTTACGGGTACGGATGAATGGAGCCGGGTCGTGGTGGCCAGGCCGGGAATAGCGCAGACACCACGTGCGCGAGCGAGCTGCGCCGGAAATAGCGGGGATAAAATTAATTCGTGAAATGTCCCATTGGAACCCTGGATCGGTCCACAGTTTGGCGCGGCGTCATTTCGTGAAATAGCTATTCTTGATTACAACGGTAATTTTGAAGTCAGCAACTTCATGTAACAAGGTTAGAAAAGTATTCTGTTGTGCTTGCTTGATTAAGACACCATAAATGAACTACAAAATAGTACGGAATATGAATATTAAGGCTGGAATATTACTGACCAATAAAGGTTCCATCTCTCGTTGTTGTGAGCCTACCCCAGTATTATACATGGATGGCCTACCCATATTATGCTCACCTGCTCACCCATAAATTCACTCAGTCTTTTCATCAAGCTAAACGGGCAAGTCTAAATATCATTCTTTAAATTCTCTCGTTAGTTTACTGAGTGACTCGATGAGTTTATAGCAAGTAATGTCTGATATTTAGTTTAGAAACTGTAAAGAACTGGACCATTATCATATAAGCTCTATTTATAATAATCTTTTTTAACTTTTACTTTAAATCGTACATTACAGGAAGTTTGTGTTTTTTCATGATTATTATTAAATTTCATTATTATTACAAACACCATAAAAGCTTATTAATCGGATATAAAACACAATTATTAAATTCCATGTTGAGATATGTAGTTTACTATAGTCCGACTAAAATAACTTTGGTACTGGCGGAACGGCCACGCGCCACTGGTGTGAAATGACAACACTCTGAGCTTTAATTTGCTTTCAAATTTAAAATAAGTAGTCAATAATTTTCAAACTCATTTTATAGTGTCCACCATGTTATATTCTTTAAGACAAAATCATGCTGAAGATTTTCCTAAACAGATTTTTTTACTATAATATTTGTGTTTAAGAACACGTTTTTATCAAGAAAGTGCGCGTGAGTTGTCTTTAACCTGTCACTGTAGCGAGAGTAACAATAATAAATTAATTTCTTGTGGATGTAAGACAGTTTGATTCATTGTGGTTAGTTTGGTATAAGTATTATTTAATAATTCAAACAGGTCAATGAGAAATTAATTTTTTTGTAAACCTTTGTAAATTCGATAATGACAAATCCTAGACAAAATTTCTTCAAACCTAAATGAATTTTGTTATTTAAGTAACACTAAAATCGTACTCTTGAATTAAATATAATTTTCTTGAACTAGGAAGAAAGGTTCAGTAGTTTTCAAAACTAGATTGTCAGCAAGGCGGCGGTGACACCACATGCGCATTGTACAGTGTACAGTCATTGGCTCAGCTCTGGTCCATTGCAAACACTTCTTGTCAATTAAATAATAGAACATTAGCTAAAATTTGAAAAGGCCTAAATATTAGAATTGCACTAAACACTGAATCCTATAACACTATTGTCACATATAAATAAAAAACTTGTAATATCACTAAAACTAAATTACTGTAATAAAAATAAACTAGTGATTAAACTATATTATTTTCTGCATGTTTTATTAGTGCCATAGTATTATTTTAGCAATACATAAATAACACAGTTAATGTTTGCGCAACGAAATGTTGTCTAGCGTTTGTCGTTTCCGAGTTTGCAAGGGTTTGCAAGAAAATAATTTCTCATTATCCTGTTTGAATAATTATATATTATATAGATTACTATATATAATATATATATATATATATATATATATATATATATATATACATACTAAGTTGACTACTGCTTGAACGATATTAATTTATGTTGTCTGTATGTATTTTTGGAGGTGGTATTTTTATTTATAAATGCTTTATTGTGACGGGTTGAAAAGTAAACTTAGTGCGCCGAGGCTCTCGGAGGCCGTCGGCCATGTTGGTATTAATCCCATAAGAACAATGTTATTTTCGAACCGGACATACGATCACGCGTATCCAAACTAAACAGTAATTTTTTACGATTTTTTCCAAACAAATTTCATTTAATCAAGAATAAAGTTGCATGTTGTAATTGCTTTGCGGATTCCTTATTAATTTTATTGAAAAAAGTATGTAACATATGTAAGTTTTTATGACCTATTTTTTAAAACTGAATAATGAACAATGGTTTATTTCCGTTTACAACAAACATGTGCACTAGACGTATGTATTCAAAATATCAAAGCAAACCCAATGCGCAATATAATAATATTTGAAATGACACCTCATACACAACTTTTGTTTGATAAATAACGAAAAAATGTGGATACGTAAATAACATTATTCTTATGTGACTAAATTCAACATGGCCAAAAGTCTCTTCAGACTCTTAAGAGGGCTCTAAAGGGAAATAAAAAATATAAGCCATGCGACACTCGCGAGAGAAGTTGAAACAACTTTTTCTTTTTTTCTATGAAAAAGCCCTCTTTCATAGACATGTTATATTCTTATTGATAGATGATTATTTCAGTATTGTCATTCCATAATAAATATTTTGCACTGTCATTACGAATAAACGTTCTATGCTTTACTTTGTGGTTAGATTATATCAGGGACCACATGGGAACGCACATTTTAATATAGGCCTAACTTTAAACAAAATTAGCCAATGAAAAAAGTAAGTCGACTAACTCTAATTAAGGAAAGCAGTCTGTAAAATGAAACTCATATCAGTCGTTGGCCTACATTGCATCCATCGATGTTAAGTTGAATGAAGAAAGATTTCTATGAATGAAATAGTAAAATCCATCCACGAAAAGAAATATTTTGCCACTTGGATCTCACGAATCATCACGTTTATTAGCAATAAATTACGCGGTTCCACATTGCGCCTAAACCCTTGAAAATATCGATGTAAAACCAAAACTAAATTGAAACAAGATAAATTTCTAACAATAATCTTTTTTTAAAATTTCTATAATAGCTCCATGTTATTTTGGCACTCGTTTGAATACTGGGTAACTTCAATCATATATAAAATCAAAATAAACAAGAATTTACAAATTTTAAAAAGCGATTCTAGTCAAAAAAGTTTATCTTTAAATAGACATTTCATTTATAATTTAACGACAGTAAATAAAGGCTGTATCTTGGACCGCGCAAAAGCCGTTTTTACGCTTCTCAGCGCGGGGGTTTAGAGCCCTCTTAATTTAAACACTCCATAATTGTGATGGTAAAATTTGAAAAAAAATTCAAACAAATAAAAATATTCAAAATTTGTTCGCGGAGCAATAACATTTTTCCTAAGTTTTATCTCAGTATCTGTAATGTCACAAAATAAGTTGTTTATTACAGACACTCTTATGACAGTATAAATGATTTCCTGTAGTAGTATAGTGGGCTCTCTTACAGCCTGAGTACATGAATTTTAATTATCATTTACAAACTAGTAATAGTCTACTAAATCATTAAAACATTAATCATTATAGAAATTAATAATTAATGTTATTCTTAGGTATTATGTCTAACAGAAAAAATAATATTGTCAACCTTATGGAAAACATTCAGCACGTTTCAATCGATATTTGGTCAATATGAAAGACAAGTGTGCGGTAGAAAGAAAGGTAAGAAGGTACATCGAGAGGCAAGTATGAGGTGCACCGAAAGGCAAGTGCAAGGTACTCTGAAAGGCTTGTGAGATATATCGAAAGGTAAGTTTAAGGTACTCGAAAAGGCGTGTGAGATACATCGTAAGGCAAGTATGAGGTGCGCCGAAAGGCAAGTGCAAGATACTCGGAAAGGCGTGAGAGATCCATCGTAAGGCAAGTATGAGGTGCGCCGAAAAACTAGTGTGAGGTGCACCGAAAGGCAAGTGTAGTGTAGAATGAAAGGTAAGAAGAAGGTACATCGAGATGCAAGTATGAGGTGCACCGAAAGGCAAGTGCAAGGTACTCTGAAAGGCTTGTGAGATATATCGAAAGGTAAGTTTAAGGTACTCGAAAAGGCGTGTGAGATACATCGTAAGGCAAGTATGAGGTGCGCCGAAAGGCAAGTGCAAGGTACTCGGAAAGGCGTGAGAGATACATCGTAAGGCAAGTATGAGATGCACCGAAAGGAAAGTGCAAGGTACTCTGAAAGGCGTGTGAGATACATCGTAAGGCAAGTATGAGGTGCACCGAAGGGAAAGTGCAAGGTACTCAGAAAGGCGTGTGAGATACATCGTAAGGCAAGTATGAGGTGCACCGAAAGGAAAGTGCAAGGTACTCTGAAAGGCGTGTGAGATACATCGTAAGGCAAGTATGATGAGGTGCACCGAAAGGCAAGTATTTCTAGTTAACGTTAAATGTTATACGAGTACTTAAGAATATAAAATACAAGCATAATAATACAGTTCATTAGGGTTCTGTGAACTCTATTACTATACTTGTATTTTATATTGTATTATTTATATATGTAGACTATATTATCAAACTACGAATAGTAGATTATACTTTTTTTATACAGGCCAATCACACCTGAACATTTAGATGAACATCAGAGCAGAAAACGGAATGCCCTAGAACATCTCGCTTTACTGAACGTGATGCGCCAGCATGGTGAGAAGTCCAGTTATGTATTGCAATTCTCCTTGACCTTGCCAGGGCTGGGAAAGATGGGTGACCGTCGACATTCCTGACCACTCCGGTTAATTCTAGCCAATTACTTAATTGTTGCAAGTATCACTTATCGGCCTCACTAACTACTAGGATATTTATAGACTTCGTAGAAACTGGTGACTCAACACAATTTGTATTAATCAACATAACAAATAAATAGTTTTAACAGTTATTTAAAATAAAAAAATGTCGAGATATTTTCGCAAATGTATGAAAAGTATTTCCAAAATCCATAATTATGTGTTTTTTATAGTAAGTAGGAAAATCAGAACATGTACCATTTAAATGTTCATGTGAAGAAGCGGTTCGCGTGCGTGGAAGGGGGAAACGGCAAGAGGGGCAGTGTGAGGCAATGGGGCTGACTATCAATTGGCCAGCAGGTATAAGTCGCGCCAGCTAAATTCCACTCTGGGTGCCTTCCTGTGAATGAGGGTGCGGGAGGGTGTACGCGGGTAAAAACGAATGTCAGCCTGAAAACATCAGTTTTATGTGATAAAAGTCGACCAAGTTTATGATTTTATTGCTCTAAAGAGACGAGCCCTTCCCTTAGGGTTTAAGTGTACTCGAGGAGACCGACACACCACTAGTCAGTCACAAACTGTCTTCTGTTCAGTAACTCACCAAATACTCCTTTATAATTCTGCCTGGCACCCAGCAGTTGATAAGGCAATAAATCTACCCTTATGTTCGGGCCGGAGAGGGATAATAGGAAACATGTGATATGAGCTCTCTAGCTCGCGTTGGAATGTCGTGATGGGCAAGAGAATGGATATGTTTTGTGTGTTGGTTACAAAATAACATATCAATGAGTTCTCTAGATCGAGTCGGAATGTCGTGATGGGCAAGAGAATGGAAATGTGTTGTGTGTTGGTTACAAAATAACATATCAATGCAGGTATGATATCTCTAGATCGCGTTGGAATGTCGTGATGGGCAAGTGAATGGAAATGTTTTGTGTTTTGGTTACAAAAAAGCTCGTAATTTTTAATTTTACGTTGCAAAAACACACCATTGTTTTAGTATTTTATTTGCAGTAGTGAATACATACATACAAGTAGCCTACTGCACGTTAACTGAAATGGCCCTCTAGCGGCACAACTCGACCCGTCTAACTACACAACCTCCATTACGTTACGTATTTATAAAAACATTACTTTCATTCATATAATCTGTTAAAATTGAACAAACTGTTTTGAACGGTATTATGGATGGAATGCTGTAATAAATAAGTTACAGATAAATACGATTTAATTAAATTTTACGACTTTGTAAATATCAGTCATAGCAGAGGAGTACGCTTAAGAGTTTTTATTAATAAAACATTTATATTAAAAATTCACTCTCGGTGAAACCACGTGTTTGACAAGAGCAGGGCGGAATCCCTGTACACCACGCGTTTGACAAGAGCGGGGCGGAGTCCCTAAACTACGTGTTTGACGAGAGCGGGCGGAGTCCCTGTAAACCACGTGTTTGACAAGAGCGGGGCGGAGCCCCTGTAAACCACGTGTTTGACAAGAGCGGGTTGGAGCCCCTGTAAACCACGTGTTTGACAAGATCGGGGCGGAGCCCCTGTAAACCACGTGTTTGACAAGAGCGGGGCGGAGTCCCTGTAAACCACGTGTTTGACAAGAGCGGGGCGGAGCCCCTGTAAACCACGTGTTTGACAAGAGCGGGGCGGAGCCCCTGTAAACCACGTGTTTGACAAGAGCGGGGCGGAGTCCCTGTAAACCACGTGTTTGACAAGAGCGGGGCGGAGCCCCTGTAAACCACGTGTTTGACAAGAGCGGGGCGGAGCCCCTAAACCACGTGTTTGACAAGAGCGAGCTGAGTCCCTGTAAACCACGTGTTTGAAAAGAGCGGGGCGGAGCCCCTGTAATCCACGTCGAATCTCGACAGCTCTATATTTTTGCATTTTTAATTGCATACCGTATTGCATAATTGGTGGTGACCTTGATTTGTTATCACGACTTGGGAGAGACAATATCATCCAAAGTGTGAATCACTAAGAGAATAAACAGTTCTATAAAAGGACATATAAGATATTCTTAGCTATCAATAATAACAAGAGCACATCAAAATTCGAGAAGAGGCCAATTTTCTATGGAATTAATATGTTTTATAATTTGTCAGAATTAACAAAGAAACAAATTAGATACAAACACTTTAAGAAATGACTTAAGCCATATATGTTGTCAAATGCCTTACAACATGTATATACTTCACCATGAAAACGAAAAATTGTGCCTGGCAACCTTTGTTAAACTTATCACTCGACTGACAGCTGGAAAAGGATTACGAGGACAGAATAGGTGAGTCGGGAAGTCTTGGCTACTTGTTTTTCAGCTCCGATATGATACTCTTGGCTTGGTGGGCGACACAGCAACAACTCCTAAGGTTGTCAGAAGAATTACTCAATCAAGAACTTAAAAGGCAACTCCTTTGAACAGTCTGCTCGTAGATAAGTGAGACATTAGTCAGGAAGTCTTGACTACTTGTTTCTCAGCTCCGATGTGATATTCTTGGCTCGGTGGGCGACACGGCATTACGGCAACAACTCGTAAGGTTGCCAAGAAGAATCACTCAATCAAGGACTTAAAAGGCAACTTCCTAAAACAGTCTACTCGTGGATATAAGTGAGACATCAGTCAGGAAGTCTTGGCTACTTGTTTCTCAGCCCAGATAAGATACTCTTGGCTTGATGGGCGACACAGCAACAACGCCTATGGTTGCAAAGACGAACATCCCAATCATCATCTAAGTAGGCAACTACCTTAAACAGTTTATTTTTGGACATATGTGAGACTTGACTAACATCAATCAATATCTTTATTACAGTAAATAATATTTCAATTTCATTACAGGTGTCACAATAAAGTAAAAGTGAACAACTCACGTTATGCATTGTCACTTGGGTATTCCTGGCTCACACTCACACATACACTTAGGCCTTAGGGACAGGCATAATTACATTTGAATTGTAAACTCGGTCATTCATCTATTAAGTACCGATTTAATTTCCCAGCGGTTGTCCAAGAAATCCTCATCCGAGTACAGCACTGTGCTGTAACACAGAGTCGAGTCGTTTCGAATAGTCGCCTTACTCGTTGTTTGTTTTAATTTGTGTGTCTGTGTTTTTTTTTTCGTTTTCCTTGTTTCTTGTTCGTGTTGGTTCTGTCTTGTTAGTCGTATTTGGACTGCTGCCGTTTGTCTTCGTCGGCATGGTTGGCTGAGTCTTTTGGCTCCAGGGTCCATGAGGGGAGATGGATCGTCACCTTCATTGCCTTCCAACTTGATGTCGCCTGGAGACGTAGAGGAGGACCTTCGGGCTGGGCCGTCCTTTTGGTCTTATTTGCGGCCCAGAGAGGGCAGTCACCTACTCCTTCCTTCCTCGCTGCGCTGTTGACTTGTTTCTCCAGGCAGATGACTTCAGCATGCAGGTGAAATCTTTCCATTATTTTCTTCACCCTCCTAACCACATATGTGATTTTGTGGAAGAAAAGAAAATGAAAAACCCAACAACGAAGAATGTAAAATAAAAATCTGTGTAGTGATTTTCTGTTGAAGTTCGTGGAAGTAGTGTGGGACTTTTATTATTGAGGACTTTTGTTAAAGGGAGGGCTTTTCGGGTCTTTTTAGGAGAGACAGTTAGATTTTATTTTTATATTTTTTTTAATTTAAATGTTTGCTTTGATAGGTTTTTTTATTTATTTATTTTATTGCTAACGGGGTTGGGGCTTGCTATTATATTTCATTTTCCTATTAGGAACCACCCAGTTTCACCCGCTGGATTCGTTGTAATTATTAATTTAAATCTTTTGTTTGATTTTTTTTAACTTTTCCAAATTGGCCAAATCCCAACATTATTTTTGCGTTCCCGAGGCCCCGGATAGTAATGCCGCCTTTGATTATTTTGTTGGTTATATTAATTGATCATTTTGTTAAGTTTATTTATTTTTAGTTATTGTGAAATATGTTTTTTCGAAATGTATGTTTATTATTTGTGGTACCGGTATTCATTCATCTCATTTATTGTATTTATTATTGTTTTCAAGTGTTTTATGTTTCTAATTAGTAATATATCTGTTAGTTGTTATTTATAATGTAATTTATTTATTGTTATTCTTTTTTATAGTTTATGTGTTTATTGAAAATGTTTCATAATAAATATATTGGATATGCCTATACTTTTGTATTGTATAACTGCAGTGTTTTTTTTTTAAATGTTGTCAACATTTAATTCTTTCTCTCTTTCTTAATTAAAACTGCATTTTGGACGCAACTTGTGTTTTTGTTCTGTGTCCTCCTGAGTCCGGTGCCATCGCACCCACCTTCGGTGGACCTAGTTATTAATTGTGCGACGGTGTGTTGAAGCACTAAAAAGCACTTTAATTTATTTTTTAATTAATTTTGATTATTCAATTGTAAATGAATTCAGGGAGGCTGTTGATTAATTTGACACCAACGTGTGATGGTAGGTGCTTAAATGAGGGTTTTCCATGTCTTTGAATTTGAAAATTGTCCCGACCTCTTTTCCCGTAATGATAGACGTCTCTACCCTGCATGAAAGTGCACTTGGAATAACAGTAAAGAACCACCTAGTGGATGTAAAGGCAGGACAATGTCAGTAATCCCAACTCCCTGAATCTAGACACGAATAAACTGTATAATCTAGACTACATAATATAAACTGTATATCTAGACGAAAGAAGTAAACTGTATAAATAGCTAAATATGCTGAATGTATAGTAGCATAGGAACACGTTTAGTACGTGAAAAGTCGTATATAATATGTATGATTTCTTCCAACATTCTTCAACAATCACTTTGCTTATCATTTGGCATTCGACTGAAGAAGTAATATAAAGCAAATGTGTCCTATCGACTTATTCGGCGGCACGAGGATACCATCTATATACATCGATTGTAGTAGATAATTTATGTGTGGTATAAGGAAGTCTAAATTAGACCATACATGTGCATTACAGAACCGTACAAAACGCGGATTTGAGTACATAGCGTGTGTGGGTCGGTCTCCCAGCCTAAGGACACTTATGGGACGTCTCTTGAGCACCTCTAGTTCGTTAACGCAGGTTTGAGTCCAAAACGTGTGTGGTCTCCCAGGCTAACGTATGCAACAGTGGCGTATATATGGGGGGGCCGAGGGGGCCTTGCCCCCCCCCGAAATATAAAAAAATAAATATTTGTTTATCCATAAATAAAAAAAAATGTTCATCACATTTTTATTTGTTATTCATCGGGCATACCAGCTGCTATCGTGCTAACATTTTTCAAGCTTAAGAAGATTGAAGACTTACTTACGCAACACCACTTCAGAAAGCAGACTTAATGGGCTAGCCCTACTTTCCATCCATAGAGACATTAACATAAGTGATGAAGATGTTATTGCTAAATTTTCAAGCGTAAAAAGAAATGTTGACTTTGTTTTGTAGGATTTACAGTAGTCAAAAGTGTAAATATGTTATGATTTTGTTCAGAGCTGACATAATATTTAATATTACAAAATGTAAGTAAAATTTCTTTAACGTGTTATTGTTTTTATTTATTTGTTAGTCTTATTCTGATTTCTTTTTCCCTAAATAAATATAAAAATAAAAAGATATAAATATAACTTTAAAAATAGTTAGGGCCTATAACTCATATCATGGGCGGGGATTGATATGTTTGAAAACTAAAACAATACACTCATCTTGGATCTTAATTTATTTTACAAACTGGAAGCTAGTCTGAATGTATTAATATTTCTAAACATATACAATGATATCGGTAATTGTGTACATTATAAACATATATCCTTTTAACTTAAAACATAATATTATCCCAATTTTGTAGGAGCTAGAATAGTGTAAAATGACATCTCCATGAGTTTACTTTTTGAAAAATTTCCCGGGGGGGTACCCCCGGACCCCCGGTAATGTTTCTTGGTAATACTTGCTTAACCAAGATCGCCCCCCCCCCCAGAAAAAAATTTGTATATACGCCACTGGTATGCAACATCTCTTGAGCACCTCTAGTTCGTTAACGCAGGTTTAAGTCCATAACGTGTGTGGTCACCCAGCCTAACACACACTTTTGTGACATCTCTCGAGCACTGTGACGGGACCTAGGGCAAGCCAAGGTGTTGTGTGCTGCGATCACCGACACCGTCCCTAACCCACGGCCCACCACACAAACCCAGCCATTGTATGTATCAATTCCACCAAGACAACAGTTCACCTTCAATGTTTGGATGATCCAAAAAGTGGCTTGCAAGGGCGTAGTGGCTCTGTGACGGGACCTAGGGCAAGCCAAGGTGTTGTGTGCTGCGGTCACCGACCCCGGCCCCGTCTCACGGTCCACCACACAAACCCAGCCATTGAATGTGTCAATTCCACCAAGACAACAGTTCACCTTCAATGTTGGGATGATCCAAAAAGTGGCTTGCAAGGGCGTAGAGTCTCTGTGGCGGCAGCCCAGGTTAAGCCAAGGTGTTGTGTGCTGCGGTCACCGACCCCGGCCCAGTCTCACGGTCCACCAACCAGTCCAAGCCATTGTATGTGTCAATTCCCTAGGACAACAGTTCACCGACAGTGTTGGGATGATCCAACGAGTGGCTTGCAAGGGCAGAATGGCGTTGTGACGGCGGCCTAGGGCAAGCCAAGGTGTTGTGTGCTGCGGTCACCGACCCCGGACTAGTCTCACGGTCCACCAACCAGTCCAAGCCATTGTTTGTGTCAATTCCACCAAGACAACAATTCAACTACAATTAAAATAAATTCTATACAAATACTAACTTTAACACCGACTTGATCAATTTTTGAAATCCATAAGAACAGCACCGGCGTCGGCGTGTCGATTCTATTTTTCTTGACCACGTCATTTGATGTATTTTAAAATTGGTTGTTTTTAGACTAGATTTTATTAAGTTTATCGATAATGTTTGAAAAAGAGAACATAATAAAAGTGTTTCCAAACCTTTACGATCTAAGATTTAAACCTGTTTAAATTCAAGTCATCAAATTATGTAATAGTATGATAAATATATTTGTAGGTAAAAATAATGACAACTGCTCATTGACCCTAAAAGTGGCTTGCAAGGACCGGATGGCTTTGACGGCGGCCTAGTAAGTGTTTACTTAGCTAAAAAAACAAATTTTGAAGTTCGGTTGTATCAAACCCAAAACCATCATCACTAAAAATGCATATGCTTTCAAGTGCATTTTTTAATAACTTGATTTATCTATTTTAAACAAGGGACGACTTTGTTCGTGAAAGTATCTACACAAATATGACACTGTCTTATTTGACTTGTATGCATGATGCTCAAACTGTCCGATCTCGAGTGATTGTACTTTCACACTGATATATGACCCGCGAGACCTGTGCCCTAATCTGCTTTGTCACAGTTAGGTAGGGGAGAACTGGACGAGTGCCTCAGGTTGTGCAACTCCTTTGGACCAAACCACTAGATGCACTTCTACGCGCCTGTGACACAGCTCCTTGCGAGCTTCACATCTGAAAATAAAAGCTGTGCACAAATAAAAACTCTGAGATGAAACACAAACTAATTACGAAACATTAGAAATGTGAAGCTGTGCCCTTTATAGCTACACACAGACACTTCTCAATATACTTTCCCGGAAACTATTTACAGATTGCTTGTTAGTGGACTGTACTTTTCGCAGCGCGTCAATCATTGTCGGACTACGTCAGCCCACAGGGCCAACACCGGTGGGTGAATGGTAAGCGCTCTGCCACTTTGTTTATAACGATATCGATGCACGCCTAACCTGCATATTGATAACCTGTGCTATAATCCGACCACAAACAAAAAGAATTCTACTTGGATGCCTCTCTGCGCATCAATCACGATCACGGAGGGAAAATGACGTTCTACAGAGCACTTAGAACAGCGGTTCAAGGTCATGAAGTATCAGTCAGCTGGTAATATTTAATGTTGCTTTCTTACTGATAGACGTATGTCTAACTTGTTTTGCTTATTACGTTTTATCTTTTCATTCTAGTCTATGATCAAATATATGGATTGTAAATAACCGATATCAGTTCACTTTCTTCTATCTTACAACACTTTAAAATATTTTATTTTTTGTAATTTTTACCTATTATTCCACAGAACATGTATTATTATATAAAAACAGAACATGTTAGTAAGAATATAAAACTATTATTTAGCCGGGCAGTAAAGGACCTGCTTATCATATATAGACCATGTAGGGGTTGCAGCAGCGGAGGAGTCATTCCATCGCTCCAATGCAGTCCATCAAGGGCGTGACTAAAACTTCACGGGCCTTCAAGTGATCAACTTCCGGAACAGTGTTAAGTCTATTTAATTGCTGTTAATTGTTTACTTTTTTATTCATTGTGTTATTGTTGTAATTAACTGTAATTTGAATAATAAATAATTGTTTTATTTAATCGGTCTAATATTGATTCATCAAGTGTTCACCAAACGAATGATCACTGCTGATAATGACCTAGTGGGCGGGGCTGGTTACTGCACTGTCAGCCCACGAACTACAGTTTTCCTAGTTGACATGACAACATTAAATGGAATGGCACAATGGGGAAAAGTTACCTCTGTCACTCACGCACCTGCAGCCATCCATATTTATTAGTAATAACACAGTATCGTGAGTAATATATTATATGAATGATGAAATATTCAAGAGCTGATATATGAACTGATCTCACGTGTTCCATGTGGAGTAACTGTGGGGGGAGCGTTGGAGGGGAAGAAGCAAACTTTTCTGGCAGTAATGTTTTTTTTTTTATTTTATAGTTTGATTATAGATAAACAACACACATAATCTTCCCTATAACATGTGCAATCTGTGTATGATTGGTTAACTGTGGGCTTTTGCACCCAACAGGCAACACGCACTGTATACACGACTACTGCTGAGTCATATTATACGACTTGCATAATACTCCTGAAGGGCTTCCCACTTACCCTGCGTTCGACAACCTCTATCTATGCTGTTTAGACGCACAAACGACTCAACCCTTTAAGATTGTTTTCCCCCTTTCATAGACTATACGAGTGATCAAATTAAAAACAAAATATGATACTGTAGGACATTATAAATAGTTGTCAATGTTTGTTTGGCACAGTGATAACGCCGGCAGACCACGTGGTCGGCTGCCGGTGACTGATGTGTTTTGACACCACCGTGCGCCGTGGCTGTTGGTTGTATAACACTACCTTTTTCACTGAATTACAAATCGAGTTCACAGAGAGGGTGACTAGAAACACAAATATATCGATAGCTTGCTAAACTTACTTTTATTCATGTTTCTCAACATATTACATTGTATTTGCCAGTTGCAATGTATGCCACTTCACTGCGTTTCCGCTAGGAGCTTTTGGAAGGCATTTCTAAATCAGGTCGATCCACAATTCGAAAATCTTTTACCCTAATGCTTCTTATTATTATTAGCAATTTTCTTTTGTTATTTCATCTCATAAAAAAGTAAAGAATATTTGTCAAATATTTCATCAGCATTAGACTATTCCAATATATTCCTTGAAATATTTATGATGACTACCTGTGTTAATCCCAGCGACCCAAAGAGCCATAAAACTGGCACTCGAGGTGCGACATGCCACCTCAGGTAGCCCGGCGAAGGGTTGCGGGGTTGTAGACGCGCTCTCTCTCTCTCTCTGTCCATAAATATATATATATATATATATATATATATATTTTGAATATATATGTTTGGAACTAAGCAACATTTTCTGTGAGGCTTTGAAACAACAAAATTGTTCGACTGTTGATTGATTTATTACGTGTATATTTTCAACCTAATCTAACCTAACCTAACCTAACCCACCCGCCCACCCATACACGTACGGTGGTACTAACCCACCCGCCCACCTATACACGTACGGTGGTACTAACCCACACGCCCACCTATACACGTACGGTGGTACTAACCCACCCGCCCACCTATGCACGTACGGTGGTACTAACCCACCCACCCACCTATACACGTACGGTGGTACTAACTCGCCATGTCGCACCTCGAGTGTTAGTTTTGGCTCTTTCGCTGCATGTCGCACCTCGAGTGTCCAATTATAACACTCAGGTAGTCCATGTCGCACCTCGGGTGCCCCCTTTGGCGCTAAGTGTCCGTAAATGAGCAGAATATTGCAGATGTGCACCCATTGTCCGGTCACTGTTTCAATACATTTTAGAAATTTACTAAAAACAAGTCTCTTATCAGCTTAACAAGAAGTCCACACATGAATAATACTATACAACGAACGAATAAAGGCTGAATAAACGAACCTTACGTACATCGATTAAAAACCAGACTCGATAATCGAAACCCGTTGAAGATCGATCCATGAACATCCATATTTTTTATTCTTTCATGTAAATACTCTTTACAGATATATACTCTTTAGAAATATGAATATTACTATTGGCAAAACACGTTATAGATAATACATTATCCTACACTCTACAGTGTTGGCATGTTTTCCATTACACCATAATTACAATTTTCTTACGATTCATTATTATCAGGCTCACGAGAATAATCACTAACAACACATTTTTAAACCATCATCGTCTTTAATTTAACAATTTTGATAATTGTTTCCGCAAACTTATCACCTATCTCTTGCCTTCTCAATCAATGTCGTCCTTATCTTCTCTCAAATAATACCAATCCTTTTCTAACAATTTTATATCTTAAATCTTCTCATTAAGTTAAACTTTTTTATTCAGTTTCTTAGACTGCGTTGATTGCTATTGACCCACCACTTGCCCACCCATACACGCACAGTGGTATGTACCTACTCACCCATCCATACACGCACAATGGTATGAACCCACTCAACCAACCAACCATACACGCACAGTGGTATGAACCCACCCGCCCAACCATACACGTACAGTGGTATGAACCCACCCACCCATCCACAGTGGTATGAACTGTGAGTGTATGGGTTCATCCCACCCGCCCACCTATACACGTACAGTCGTATTGACCCACCCGCCCACCCATACACGTACTGTCGTATTGACCCACCCACCCATACACGTACTGTCGTATTGGCCCACCCGCCCACCTATACACATACTGTCGTATTGACCCACCCATACACGTACTGTCGTATTGATTTTCCCTCTCCACCAGTTTTCTACTCTTCTTTTCATCTTCTAAGTTCTCGTGACGTGATAAATTCGTCTCAGGGTGTAGGTATATTCATTTAAACGGAAAAGTGTAAGTGCTTTCCTTTGAATCACAGTAATCTCAAATGTCACATTGACCTGTAATAATTTTCTTTTATGCGATTATCTTCTCTCAAATGATTGTCACCTTTTTACAATTTGATATTATTATCGTGAGTATTTGTGGTCATACCCCTTTCCTAACATACTTGTTGCAGTTTGGCAATAGGACAATCTCCGAGCATTACCACTACGTTTAATAAGTTAAAACTATCTTCATTGTTTATTATTTCAATTGCAGATTGTATAGTTTATGGGATCGACAGGAGATTGGCAAAAACTTCCATTATTTTCACTTAGCTCACGACACTCTCTTAGGAGACACCTGTGTTTAGAAATAGGTGCGCTTTTTGATAAACTGATTTCAGTTTGTTTCAATAGGAATCTTCTACTGTTGTAATATGTACACTGTAACCTCCCTCTTTACTTCTCGATGAGTTACATTAGATTAAGTTTTTTATTAATTTGATAAAAAATTATTCAAATTAATTTTATTTATAATATCTCAGGGTCGTTTTTTATGGGTTAATCGGTGAGGCTGTAAATTACAATAATTAAAACTCTGGCTTTAAAAAGTCAATTTATTACATTCTTTTACTTTATATTTATATATGAATTTCAATATTACAAAAATGAATTTAATTACTTTTTACTGATTTCTATAAACATGATTAACTTATTTACAAACTAAAACTTATCTTTAAGTTTCTTCTTTGTCTGTTGCTCCTCGTGGTATACTTTCTTCATTGTGAATATAATTTGTGTTACGTATCGCACAGTCGTTATAATGATAGTTCTAAATTGATATTGAATTAAACTAAAAAATTTAATTTAACATGTTTTAAACTAATTATTCGGGTTTTGAATCAAGCGGCCAACCGCTTGTTTATTATTTCAATTGCAGATTGTTTAGTTTATGGGATCGACAGGAGATTGGCATAAACTTCCATTATTTTCACTTAGCTCACGATACTCTCTTAGGAGACACCTGTGTTTAGAAATGGGTGCGCTTTTTGATAAACTGATTTCAGTTTGTTTCAATGGGACTACATATTTCAGTGTACATATTCTACTTTTTTAATATGTACACTGTTGTGTTTACGGCAAGCTTTGCTCATTACAGATAATACAGTTTAATGGGATCTACAGAAGATGGCTCAAATCCCATTACACTCATAACATTCTCTGACAAACAATTGATGTTTAGAGAATCTATTTAATTTTTTGCGTGCTTTTGATAACAGATTTCGGATTTTTTAAAGGAAATAAGGAGTACCAGATGCTTTTAAGAATCTGCTTCATTACATTTGAGAATATTTACGTGATAATGGAGAATTTAATCTTGCTAAACAAACTAAGTGTTTACGCTACCTTGTGCTAAAAGTACATCGATGCCGTCAAATTATATTACGCTATGCAAGACAATCAATCCAGAAATAGGCCGATAAGGATCATACGTGCTGCTGGAGTATGAGTGGTCAATATACTCAACACCGTTAGTTCCAGCGTTCATTACTCTATAATCTTGATATTATTCATTGGGCCTCGGTGACTTTTGAAGAGCCACGGATGATTGGTGTAGAGCAGGGTAAAGTGAACGCTGCCTTAAAAACATACATTAGATATTCAATTAGGACCTACGTAAATTTGGTAAACAAGCTTTGACTGGCCGTCGTATGATAAAATAGTGTATTAGAAGGACTGGAGCCTCAGTTCAAGAAATATTTCTCAAGCTGGATATTTTCCCTATAAACGTACCCAATGTTTGAAGCTAGGTGATATTTCCTGGAATACGTCCTTTCCATCATGCCACCAGGGTCACAACTGGCACAAGTAGGAGGAGTAGACAGACTCTTTATTCCGTGTACATTCCTACATTCGATTGTTTAGGTCTCTTCACCATTATTAGGTTCAACAACATTATATTTATAGTTTACCATATAACGTTAATAATTAATCTACCTTGTAGATACTCTCGTAGGCTCGCCATTGTCTGGTGTAGGTTATTTATAAAGGGAAATCCCCCCTCCCTCACAGTTATAGTGAAATGTAAACTGTCTCACGATGTTGAGCAAGCACTGGGGTATTCCAGGTGCAATGTTTACCATATAATTTGCCAGATTGAGTATAAAACCCGAGGCTTCTTTCAGTGAGCAATAAAAATGTTTTAGTTGATTTTGTCAATCTAGTCTTGGTTCGTGTTTTACAAGGGCCTCAACTACTGGTTCTGTCCATTATTAAACGTTTAGTTCAATAATGTTCTATCTCGACCTTGAGTTACCGTTCACGGTTGACCTAAGATGCGATTGGGTGATCAGACAATGACGGTTCAAGGACGATTTGATAAGGCGTAGACGTGATGCTGCATCGGTTGGCGCCGGCCTGGGAATTGGACACATTCCTGTCGCCATCGAAGACAATCAGAGGCAGTAAACAGTTCTGTTGGCCGCCAATTGACCCTATCATTGACCAATACCTTCGACTGCTGCGTAGAACGACACATGGTTCCATTTAGGAATGTTCGAACATTATTACATTGGTGATCCTTTCATTATCAATAGGAACACTTTTCGACTATGCTCTTTATTATCATTAAAAATTAACTTGTATGTAAGTATTTTAAATTAATTTAACCTTTGCTATCCCAAAGAGGAATAAAAAGTCCTTAATAATGAAATGAGCTCGTTATTTCATTTTTACATCTAAAAAATCCAAATAATTCGTTAACTCTTTTGTATTTAATCATCTAAAAAAACAAAATATCAAACGACAATCATTAACTTTGTATTTAAATGTATGTTTTGAGTATTTTATGACCACTTTGAAACCCAAAGTAACTAAATTTTCAAAGTAAACATTTAAACTATTTATTTGACACAACCCAAACCGCCTAAGGGACGAATAATAGGGTGGAAAGGGCATTAGCATTTATTTACTCTAGTAAATACACAAAGACCGTCATCGTCAAGATATAGCCAAAGAGCGAATATAGGCTGCGTGCGAAAGTGTGATGGTTGTAGTTTTTGTAACAAACATGGAGCGATCCTTGACTACATATATTTAAAGCTCAAAATCAACGGCAACTAATGGGCCTAGAGCTTGTTTTGGAATCCTATCCACGTATTTCTGGCCTGATATAAGTTGTCTCCCCTTCCTCTAATTAACACCTCAATATCATAACCCTAGGAACTGTCCCTAAATTAAGTAACCCTAAAATCGGGTTTTTCAGACCCCCTTAATAATTACGTAACGCTGCCCCCCCCCCATTTTTATCATCCATTTTCATTAATATTATGATTTATGTTAGTAATTGTTTTGATTTTGGTTTGTTTGTTTTCTAATAGGAGAAGAATATATTATTACCAACTTTAAAATCTTTTTAAAATATCTTGTATTTTTGGAAAAAAACTATGAAATGATATGAATGAATTAAAACAAATCGTTGAGGTTTAATAGTTACGTAACCCCCCAGCCTCCCCAGGGACACTCCCCTATTGGGTCCAGCGTAAACTCCACGTACTCTAAACTCCCCGTAGTTTACACTGGCCCCGACCTAACCCGGAGACTAGAGTATTGGTTATGCCACTGGCGGCAACCATTGAGCGGAACCCACAACGCCTCAAGTAGTGCGCTGGCGGTATGCAATTTTTATCAACAATAACTTATTTGCTAAATTTTCAAAAGGCCTTGCCACATGCATTCGTCATAAAATCAGAAGGAATAAAGAAATAACAGAGAATTTGTTCGTTCTTATTGTGTTGCTGAAAGTCCTCAAATAGGTTTATGGTAAGGACCACATCAAGACAAATATTTGTTGTTCTTGTGAAATTGTTGTCCAGTGAATAATGTTGTCACAATCGAGTATCCGAACCTCTTCCTTTAGAACTACTTGTAACTCCATCAACTATCAGGAGACCGGTTGTTTTCTGTCTGCACGTCCCCCACAGACTGTTTTGTGTTTTTGAATAGTCGTGGCAGCTGACTCTGTCCCTCTTGGCCATAAGGCAGCGCATAGTGTAGCTGACGCCCGCATTTTTAACTTGAAATCGTTTCCCGCTTACATTTATAATACACGTATATTTCAAATGTTAACATGTTTGTATGATGAGAGTAACTAATAAAGACTAATCCATCTGGTTTCGGTTTATTTAAAAAAATATTGCATTATAACAATAGTTATTAATATTTGAAAAATAAATAAAGGAATAAAATTAATATCTGATTGTAGGAGAGCACTAGGTAATTGTTTTAAAAATATTAAGTTTAAAACTGTATGTTCTAAATAAAATTGTACTTTTCTTTAAACTAACGTTGGCCTTATGGAGAATCAAATCCAATATGGCGTATGAGTGTAGCAGACTGAACATTGCATAATAACAAGTTTTATTGTTAAAATATGCATATCTGAGTTCAACTATTTTCATTCAGTCAGGATTTAAATACTATTACAAGTGTTTAATTAAAACATGAATGTTTATCCTACATAATGGTATAAGTATGGAAACTGCGAACTGTCTAAGAACCAAACTGCCTTTCTTTGAAGTTAACACGACCCACACTGTATCGGGAGGAGGCGTAAAACATAGTTAACACGACCCACACTGTATCGGGAGGAGGCGTAAAACATAGTTAACACGACCCACACTGTATCGGGAAGAGGCGTAAAACATAGTTAACACGACCCACACTGTATCGGGAGGAGGCGTAAAACATAGTTAACACGACCCACACTGTATCGGGAGGAGGCGTAAAACATAGTTAACACGACCCACACTGTATCAGGAGGAGGCGTAAAACATAGTTAGGAAGGCAGATTATAGGACGTATGTACATAACATTAAAAATATGATGATGAAATGGTGGAAGGTGCGACTGAACCAATTTTTTTACATCTTTGCACTTGTAACCAACCAATAAGATCAAGTTTTTATCAGTCCAGAACGAAAGGTCACACCACATTTCCATAACGCGCTCGTAATTTAAAAATATAACTTGTAAAATTCCGAAAAATTAAAAAAAAATTAATTACGAGACACAACATCGTGGAAGCCTTGGACGCCACGCCCGTGGCGCACATTCCTCCGTAAGTGTACGTTTGTCCATGATGGTTGTAGCAGTGCGATCCTTACGTGTCAGCTAAAAACCCGTTTTAAAATTCGTTACAAAAGAACTGAATGTGACCATTTCCCAAGACGCCAAATCACCGTTGGGAAGTCGACAGCCCCAGAGAGCCCCTAGAGTAGCCATTCGCTTCACCCCCAATCCCTTATATTTCAGGCCCATTTGTTAAATTTAAATGATTAAAGTTAACTTATGTTGCATTCAGTCTAGATAACATATTTCGTCTAGTAATAACATGTTGAAGTGTCAAATAGGCTGCCTGGTAGAAGGTGCTCAAGGTGTAGAAAGAATAGGTGTAATCAATCAAAGAATAGCTGTAAGTACGTTAATGGGCCTGGTTGTATGGGTTCATATTGAACAAAGTGCATTAATGGGCCTGGTTGTATATGTTCATGTTGAACAAAGTACGTTAATGGGAAATGTTATAAGGGTTCATGTTGAACAAAGTACGTTAATGGTCCAGGTTGTATGGGTTCATGTTGAACAAAGTACGTTAATGGGCCTGGTTGTATGGGTTCATGTTGAACAAAGTACGTTAATGGGCCTGGTTGCATGGGTTCATGTTGAACAAAGTACGTTAATGGGCCTGGTTGTATGGGTTCATGTTGAACAAAGTACGTTAATGGGCCAGGTTGTATGGGTTCATGTTGAACGAAGTACGTTAATGGGCCTGGTTGTATGGGTTCATGTTGAACGAAGTACGTTAATGGGCCTGGTTGTATGGGTTCATGTTGAACAAAGTACGTTAATAGTCCAGGTTGCATGGGTTCATGTTGAACAAAGTACGTTAATGGGCCAGGTTGCATGGTTTCGTGTTGAACAAAGTACGTTAATGGGCCTGGTTGTATGGGTTCATGTTGAACAAAGTACGTTAATGGTCCAGGTTGTATGGGTTCATGTTGAACAAAGTACGTTAATGAGCAAGGTTGCATGGGTTCATGTTGAACAAAGTACGTTAATAGTCCAGGTTGTATGGGTTCATATTGAACAAAGTACGTTAATGGTCCAGGTTGCATGAGTTCATTTTGCATCATTTAACAGCTTATAGTGATTTGAAGCCAGTAAACTAACTCTTTATACATCTATATAGTTAAACCACTTCACTCCCAAATCCCTGTAGAAGTCTCATTGATTTAGGAATTATTTAGAGGTATGAATTCTAAAAACCTTACAAGTTATTCCTGTTCAACTAACTACACGATGTTCTACTAAACATAAATATTACAACTTCTTAAATTTGGCATCCAGCTAAACATTTTACAGTTCTCAGAATTTGACTAACGATGATCGCGTGTTTTCTTAATTATGATCACAAGTTAATCATGAGTGGCTAACCAAGTGAAGATGATCAAAGGTTAGCCAAGTGTATCAGTGGTTACTCAAATTAATTAGAGGCTGCCAAATTTGATCACAGTTGTTTTTTCAGGCATTGATAATCAAGGCTCCAAATTATTCAGTGCCTAATAAAATGTATCATTAGTGCCTACCAAAATTGATCATTAGTGATTAAAGTAAGCCAATGGCTACTACAAAGTTGATCAAGGTTCGTTACCGAAATTTATCACAAAAGTTTAAAACAGTCTGGATATGCTGTTTCACTGAGGCTATATGTGTGAGGTGCAACAGAAAGAGGGGTCCTGCTACAGTTTGTAAGTCCTGAGAGGGATCACTACCCAAGTTGATCAGTGCTTATGCACTGATCACAGGTTTAATTTAAATCGTCAAGAATGATGTGTAAAGTTTTACACAATTAACTGCCAAACAATTATAAAAATAATTGATTATTAAAAAAAAAGACTTATGGTCCAAAAGAACAGTTTTTCTTCAACTAGCACATGAAACTTCCAGTGTTACACGATACGCCCATTATTACGGACCTACATGTTTTCCGCTGAGGGAACATGAGAACTAAGAAACGAGAACAAATATTGATTTGAAGTAGTTAGTTGACCAATTCAGAAGAAAAATAAGCGACCTTAAATCAGTAATGACTGTTTTTCCCAGCCTAAAAGAAAACAATTTGATGAGTGTTATTTTCCGGTTTAAAAGTGTTTAGCGGCCGAAGCCTAGAGAATACACACGGACATGGTTACTTGTCATGATTAGGCTAGTAATATGCTCGTAAGGCTACGTCTACAGTTATTAATGTATAATTACTTTACCTAAATCAACTGATGTTGCTACCTCACACTAACACAAACATATTGTAACACTAATAATGACGGGCAATCGGTAGAAGTCAACCTTCTCTACATAAGCGGGCTAAAAGTTTATATTATAAGTGAACGATTCATGCTAATTATTATCGTGGGTTACAGTAAAAACTATCGGATTATTTCAGGTATATTCTATAAAAGTTTTACGAGTTTTTTATTTATTTCATATTTTTAACCCTCAAGATTAACATTTACGTTTTACTAATTTAACTGCACACAGATTATGAAACTACTAAATTTGTAACAAAAATCACATTATAGTCCACTAAAACAGTTCCTCACATATTAGTTGTGATTAGTTTTAGTAATGATTTAGTTTAGCAACAGCTAACTTAAAGATAAAAAATAATAAGTAAAGTAGCAACTTTACGAGACGTAAGCATTTATTGTAATGGGCCTACAAAAATATATTGTTCTCACATATCCTCTTTAACATTATTAAAGTCGTAAATTAATAAAACTAACAATAGATAAAGCACAACTGTAGCACTACTTTTTTGACAATGAGTCTATAGTTGAACATTTCCGGGGTTAACAGTTTACACACCATTCACGCCTACACCATTCATGGCACCGTGGA
This sequence comes from Stictocephala bisonia, assembly GCA_035578905.1. NCBI lineage: Eukaryota > Metazoa > Arthropoda > Insecta > Hemiptera > Membracidae > Stictocephala > Stictocephala bisonia. Next base: position 433,209 of record JAQJVL010000550.1, on the reverse strand, counting down.
GGTCGATCGCACGATCAGCTGAGTGGGTGTCGCAAGTCGAAACAGACGTGTCAACCTACCTATAGACTAGTGCTATTATATAGACTAGTGCGTCGTTCGACTATCAATGATTATTAAATATTACTGTCGGCACAGAAATTATGTGTACCGAGTTTGAAAATTGTTTATTAAGAAACTAAGGAAGGGGCCTTAAAATATCACACCATTGTCTTTTTAAGACGCATTTTAAGACTATTATACGTTTTAATAATTTGTATCTTCAGTCCAAACAAAATAAATAGTCTACCGGAATTTGAATTAGTTTTCACTGAGCGTCAAATTTACACTATTATTACTATAAAATCGTTAATGTATCGCATTTATATTTTAGTAAGCGGTAGACTTTTTTTAAGATTTATAAATATCAGGATTTGAACTTTTCAAGAAAAAAAATGCCATCGTTTGTCTGAAACAACGATTTCTTCCCTTGTAGAGGTTGTAAAATTAATTACTTGATCACGTTGTAATCTTTATGAAATGTATAGATTCAATACTTTTATATGATTTTAGTTTTTAAGTCATATAAATGATTTTATATTGATTTAAATCAATTTAAAATCACTGCATTTTTCTATGCATATAAAAGTAATGTGTCGTAACAATACATTTTATAGAATTACAATGTAGCCAATAATTAATTTTATCATCTCTACAGGCCAAGAAATCGAAGCATTCTCAAAGTTTCCGTGTCCCAAAATTTCTATGTCACAAAATATCAGAATTGCAGAAGAACCCTACTTACCCCACTTTCCATGTAGCCGACAGTCTCAAAATGCCCACCTTTATTGCCGCTCGACTGCGCTTCCCTAACACAGGTATTACAGTAGGAGCAGACGTTATGTGCTCTCCAGTTTGAGGGCTGTTTACTAATAAACTAAGAGACCTATAAAAACCCCAATCACATCATTTTTCATTTAATTTTTCGCAAGGACACATGCATTCTTAATAGTATTATAAGTTTTAATACTTTTATCCTAGTAGGAACAAAAAAGTACCGTAATTGTGACTAGTTTCCACTGTACATCAAATTTATAAAGTTAGCACTCAAAAACCCCTTATAATGTATCGCATTTATTTTTTAATGCGAGGTTGATAGTAATATTTTAAATAAGTATCATATATTTTAGAATCTTAACTCTTGACTAAAAAAAGGTATTTTAATTTCCAGGAAACATTGGTTTCTTGGCTTCTAGAAGTCATAAAGTTAATTAATTGGTTTTGTTGTAATCTTTATGACATGTATAGTCATAAAAAATTACATTCCTACATGTAAGTAATTTTAAATCAATTTTAAATAACTTTAAATTAAAAAAATTAAATTAATATAAAATCTCCTCTGCGTTTATTTACACATATAATAATAATAATGTTTAGTAACAATTCATGTGATACGGAAAACAACAAGACTAAGTAATTAATACTACGAACTATGGAGGCCGAGGAAACAGCGTTTTAGCGAATTGATAATCACTTGTTTTTCTTGAAAGGTTAGGCCTATAACTGCAAAATATATCAAACTTATAGAAAACATTATTATCAACATCGTATTTAATTATTAATGCAATAAATTAACGGGTTTTAGTACTAACTGTGTAAATTTGATGTAAAATGGAAACAAGTTAAAATTCCGGTACTCTTTTGTTCCAACTAGGATAAAAAAGATTGAAACTTATAATAAAATGTTAAAATGCAGGTGTCATAACGTACACTTAATGTGGAAAACAGCGGTGTGGTTGGATTTTTCATAGGCCTCTTAGTTTCTTAGTTAACAAACAACCTTCAAACTCGGGTTAGGTGCCCATAATTCTGTGCGGACAGTAGGTAGTCTCATACCAAGTAGACATTTTAATTCTAAACCAAGTTTAATAAATAAAACCATTTTTGTACCAAAATACAATTATTTTTATTCAAGTTTGACTTAAAAGCTCTGCTTTACTGAACTCCCTTGTTTGATTTTTCAATAAAAAGATTTAAAATGTCGTGTCATATCTATTAATTATTTGTTGTCATAACATTTTGCTTAAAATTTTATTTTGAAGGTTGGCATCTAAATGGTTTTATTTTTATACCGCATCTAAATGGTTGGCAAAAAATTTAAGTTATTTGTAATTACTTTTTAAAATATGAATTAACTTGACATTTAAATGTCATATTTTGGGCAAATTTATAATGATTATGACAAGATGTTTTATATGTTTAATAAATGTAGCCTTTTGACAGATAAATATAATAAGATGTACAACAAATAAATCTTTGTTTCTTATGGAAGAGCCAAGTCGAGAGAGTAGGTTTAGCTAAGCCTTACCTTTACGCTTTTCTACACCTACTATTTTTATTTTTACTATAATTAAGTACCCAGTTTTATTAAGGGCACTTACTTATTAAGTAGCCATATTACTAATAGGTTAAATATACTTGTAAGATGTAGGACGTTCACATACAATTATTTTCGGGCGCTCTATAGGCTATTATTTTCATTTTACATAATAGGCTATGTATAGTCAGGCATATTATTCAAACAGTGGACTTCCTCAACGGCTAGCGACCCCCTTCCCCCACCCACTCCTAGACCTTCGGAAAATTTAACTATTAACTAAGTTATTACGGATGCATATTTCTTACGGATATTTTGGGACGACATGAAGAAATCGTTGTTTCAGGAAATCGATAAGATTTTTTTGTTGATAATTTAAAATATTGAAATTATAAACTTATAGAAAACATAAATGTCAACAACGAATTAAAATATAAATGCGATACATTGATGAGTTTTTGAGTGATGAAAGTGTAAAGGTGAAGCACCATGAAAACTAGTTAAAATTCAGGTAGGGTTTTCCTAACTAGGATAACAAAGATTAAAACTTAAAATCAAATTTTCTAATGCGTAAGTCATAACGTACAATTAAACGGAAAACTATGGTGATTTGGGATTTCTGTATGCCTTTATTTTCTTAGTAGATATACTTCAAACTCGAGTACACATAATTCTTCTGCGCCGACAATAGACTTATTACACGACATGGGATAGTGCCTTACGTTTGTCTGTCACTTATCGTATTTAGGATTATTGAGAGCTCGTCACTGGCAGTCACTTGACACCAGACGGCACAGGCAGATGTTAGATATGTCGTTGATTATTTATTGGGCGCTCGTCACACTGGCAGTTAGTTGACACCAGTGGGCACTTAGTAGTTCATTAGTAGATGTTCAAATTGTAGACTGGAAAATATAACTATCCAAATTAACAAAATGAGCACCAGTAGCAGTTCAGCCAACACTTAACACACAACATAGCGTCCAGGCTAACTTTAAAAATATTTTTTAATCGGGTCGTTTATATAAGTTATTTTGGCTTTATAACAGGTATTGTAATTTGTTTAATACAGCTCTTGGATTTTCATTTTATTTGATTAACACAATCTCCTGCCTTCTGCAGCTCTTATTTTGAAAGAACACGTAGTAATGACATAATTATTATAATGTTTAAAAAATGTTGAACAATTATATATATATATATCAGTATACTATGTTTGGATGTCTAGTTCCGCCAAGACCTTTCAGATCCGGCTGAGTGTTATGACCTTGACAGTAGAGAGGAAGGAGTATTGGCGTAGTGGCACGTGCAGTTTACGGGCACATAAAACGGCGCCACGCACCTACCTTTATTACCATGCTACTATAGTGCGGACCAACAATCGCTGTAGTGCGACGTTGTCACATCGCTCAGTGTCAGTTTAACTAATCAATTACAGAACGGGGTTGCTGATTGTTTTTTCTTAAGTGGTTCATTAACTGCAATGAAAATTAATATCTCTTTAATCTGACAACGGCCGAGCATCAGTTGATATCCCACGAACTTCTGTAATGTATTTTTCTATATTCTCGAACTGAGACGGTCCAAGTTTGAAAATATGGGCAACACATTTTAAACAGAACTAGTCAACAGCCCTTGCTTCACTACCGGGTGGTTCTCCACGATTGCTTACCTTCACTCCGTGGTTCTCTCATCACATGATATAAAAGGTCATCTGCTGCCGTTCTCATATATAATACAGCTTTATAGTCAAAAACTCCTCCCCCCCCTAAGTCTGTTAGGTGTGATGCAATGTAGTACAATAATGTTAGAGTTATTAGAAATTATCTTTAAAATTTAACAATAAAAACTAAATTAGCCGAGCTTTTGTATAATATTTATGTTTTGTGCGCCAGCTGTTGGAAATAAATTATTGAATTAATGACAATACAAATCTTATGAAAAAAGGAAACGTTAAGGGACTGTATCTACCCCGTATGAATAAAATTCCGAAAAATCCTTAGTGGGTTTCAGTCAGCTAACAATATAATACAAGCTAACTTCCCTCTAAATTTCATCAGACTTCAGAGATTTCTTGATGAGTGAGTAGTACTTCGTTTTTAGGATTTTATATATATATATTAAAAGATGTGTACACGGTTTATTTTTTTCAAATTTACCAACAAAACATTTGAAATTGATAGACAACATATTTTACTTACTACCATCTTGCCTTCAACAGAAAGTAGATCATAGCTAGCTGTAGAACGTAAATTTATTTAACCTACACGTTACATTTCTTTCACAACATGATCCTTTACACAACCTACTTTATCGAATACAATTGACGTGATTCGACGATGTATTATCTTATTACCACAACGGAGTTAAACCGTACGAACTCTGTAAGTAAAATTGTGTATCAAAATAGCAGAAGCACGACCGGTGAGATTTGTTTCAGAATATAAGTTGATTCATCTTTAATTACAAAATAAAAACAATTTTTAAAATACCTTTTGTGCTAAAGCGTCTTAAATTTTCAAAAATTTCTCATAAATCTCAGTAGCGATACAAAATAATTTAAAGGAATGACATAAGGAGCAGGCATGTATATCACGTACAAAGTGTGACAAGGATAAAGGCAATGTTTTTTTCACTACACTACTATGAGTTCAGCTGTTTTCGTTATGTGTTTACAACCTGCGAAACATCATATTTTCAACAGCTGTCTATTGTTTACTACCGAAAGTAACATTGTTTACAACCGAAAATTGTCCACAGTCAACAACACCTGTTTTTGAAGTTATACTTCTTTGCGCCCGTTAGACACTTTGGGATGGGATGTTGGTCGAGAAACCGCGTCACGCTGAAAAGTAAGAACAAATTTTTAAGAACTATCGATTAATCGATTGTTAATCGAAGAAATTTAATCGAAGAAATTACTGATAATGATAATATAGGTGTATAATATAATAATGAAGTCACGTATAATATATTGAAGATAAATATATTGAATAATATTGAAAAATGTCTTATATTTCATTTATATATCCTGTCTGTTTGTGTGCGTGAGTGGGTGTATGAGAATGGCCAAAGAAGTATAACTTCCACCGTGTGGTCCGACGCACACCCAATTTTTTAAAACATGTTTCTAATTTAATAAACAGTTAACATTCCAACAATGAGTTTTTATTCCGTAGTGTAGTGAAAAGTATCGTTCAAAACTCGAGTGAAAGTGTTTTGTATGTTCTCGACTTTTCGAAGTGCTCGACAAGTCTCGCACTTCAAACATATGGTTTCGAACATGCAAAACCCCACTTTCCACTCTTGTTATGAAATATACTATTTTTAATGTTCACTTAAACCAAATAAGAGTAAATCTGCCAGATTATAAAAGTTCACAATATCAGACTAACATGAATGTAGATATCCGAACTACATTTTACACGATAAATAAATAGTCTATATTTTCTGAATGCCTTCGCTTTATGGTAGTACCAAGCGATGTTAGCATAATCAATGCATTACTTATGAACGAAGTCTCTGTAAATGAAATCATAGGCAGACGGAAAATGACCTCCGTATAATCAAGTAAAGTATATTATATGTTGTTCCGATGATTATGTCATTTACTATATCATTAGTCTTATCAATACCATACACGTTGCTACTAAATGAACTCTTAACACAAAAATACTCAAAACGTCAACTTAAATATACATTTGTATTCAATAGTCGTTGTTTAGATTTTCGCAAAAATTATGACAGAAAAATTAAATTTGGGATTTCATAACTAACTAAAAATACGTTCGGAACGCACTCTCTGACTCAATTAACCCTCCTATCTACCCCACGTACAAAAAGCTCCTTGACCCCCCCCCCCCCTAGTCACCGCACTTCTTGGGGTTGTAGTAGGCACATTAGAATAGCCCTACTCCATCATATAGCACCGGATCCGAAGTAATATCACGAGCACAATTTGTAAGTTTTAAAATAACATTGATAGAGATTTACATTAACTTCGTATTAAAATGTGCGAATTGTGGACGTGCATTTAATTAGGAACTAGGTTTAATAGCGCGCAAGTAATCAAAATAACACGCAGGAATTGCACATATAAATGCTTACAAAAGTTAATTACGGTTTATTTATTCCAACTCACGCGAAATGTAATAACAATAAAAAATAACACAGTAACCACCTTATTGCATAAATAAACAGCATTGCGAGGAGGTAGTATGGAGTAGGCCTACTACTTTGGGTATCATATAATTAGACAACTTGTATATTTATAAAGTTACTGTTTACCTGGATATAAACTATGTGGCTTTTAATGGGCCCTCGAACATACCTGGAAACAAAACACAGTTTTTAGAACTTAAATTGTTAATTATAATTTACAAAAAGGCCCAAATTCGTAATACTGTAGTAAATAATACACAAAAATGAGTGACCTGTATTATATACCGTACCTATGGAATATGAAGCGCAACTGTGCACACATGAGCTTCAACTGATTAATAATCAAGGAAAATCAAGAAAGGTAATATGATCTGCACGTACCAAACGTAATAGCGTTTATGTAACAAAACATTACTAGTAGATGGTCTATAAAACACGGTTACTGCTCATTCAATTGCATTGGGGTAAATTATAAATTATGCCACTATATTGAGAGAGCGAAACGTCGTCCTGTGGCCTTGAAGTCATTGTCAAACCTGAGATCACGTAGACGGAGTGTTTAATACGCCACTCTCTACATTAGACCACGCATACGTAATACAGTGTGTTCGTCACGAAGCCAAGCGGTTCGTTTTCATCCAGTTAATTCAGAAGAAAGAAGAAGTCTCTTATGATCGAAGCGAACGCCTCTGTGGCAGTTTGTAGTAATGTACATCTTTATAAAGCTGCTATAATAATCACTATGTTTATCCTTGTGAATTCGAGGGGAATAAGGGGAGAGACTGACAACAGTGCTGGCACAGAACAAGTTATACAAATAGAGTAAGCATCGGCAAGAGGTAGCATAGGAGCAGCTGAAGCCGGGTCCGCCATCTTGATGGTGGCCAGCTCTTCTGTTTCGCCGTGTGGGGACACAGATTAAAGTAAGCGTTTTGTTTGCTTCAAGAGACCAAATAAAATGTTGAAACTAAGCACGTTTTTGATTCAGTTTTTATAGTGTACAATCAAAATAATGTTGCTATAACCGACAGGTTACTTGTAAAAAGGCCTTTATCTCTTTGACTGATAGGCCAAAAAGATTTTCCGAAAACTGATAGGCTTTTTTGCAAGGGTTTTATTAAAAATCTGTCACTATAGTAATTAGGAACATATTAGCTTGAAAGTATTCTTGTTCTTTAACCCTTAACTACTATCCTGGGGTCATTTTTGAGCTCAGAGTATAATTATTTTTATTTTATATCTTTTGTACTGGCAGGATTTTCCTATCTCTTAATCTAATCTCTTTTCAGCTATTTAGACATACGGTGCATGTGGTGGTTTCTTGTTAGGTCACTCCATATCTGGCTGGGAAGTGTCAACAGCGACCCCACGATAGTGGTTTCGACAGGCTTGTCTTTTTTTTAATTTCACTTTGTTAAGATAATCCAAAGGAAGAAGATGTGAACTATAAAGAGGAATTACAGAAAACATTTAACTGTGTGCGTTAATTGGAAAAAGATTGTGTGCATAACAAAGTGCTTATTATTACATGTGAAGAGTGCCAGTAAGGGGAATTAAATAAGAAGTCACCAACATTAGAAGATGACTTTTTTACTTTAGCAGCTAAGTGGCCAAATACTATAATTTCTTATAAGATATTATATATAAAATATATAGTTTCGATTTTTATAATTTTACCAAGGGTAAAAAATTACTATTTTTGTAAAATGTGTTTTCCAACCAAAAAAATTGTAAAATTAAAGACGATTTAAAACAAAAACACTTGTATGTATAAAATAATATCAAAAACTGGTTCTATTTACAAGAAGAAAAGTTAAAGAAAGGATTTTTATCATTTAATTTATTAAAATAATATTTTTGAGGGTTGTAATGTCTTTTTTTATTGGGGTCGGTATTGACCCCAGGATAGTACTTTCGTTAGTCAAAATAAGCAGAGTGGTTAAGGGTTAAGTATCTAATTTGTTCATAAAGAAAACATATTTTAATATATATTAACCAAAATATACATAAATCAACATTTTTTTATAAAATATTATTTGTCCTTGTTTGTTTCTGGATTTAGAAAACATAATATATATATATATATATATATATATATATATATATATATATATATATATATATATATATATATTTAGCTTATTGATTGTAGTATATTCTAAAAGTAAATTTAATTATGAACAGATTTTAAAATTTTGAAAGTGTTGCATTAAAATTACTTAACTTATGAATAACATTTTTTTAATGACCTATGTGTGTTAGAGGTGATTTATTGGACATCTCCTCCATTCACATGTAGCAATGCGAGTCTTTAATCAAATGAAATGACCTAAGTGTGTTAGAGGTGATTTATTGGACATCTCTTCCATGCACATGTAGCAATGCGAGTCTTTAATCAAATGAAATGACCTAAGTGTGTTAGAGGTGATTTATTGGACATCTCCTCCATGCACATGTAGCAATGCGAGTCTTTAATCAAATGAAATGACCTAAGTGTGTTAGAGGTGATTTATTGGACATCTCTTCCATGCACATGTAGCAATGCGAGTCTTTAATCAAATGAAATGACCTAAGTGTGTTAGAGGTGATTTATTGGACATCTCCTTCATTCACATGTAGCAATGCGAGTCTTTAATCAAATGAAATGACCTAAGTGTGTTAGAGGTGATTTATTGGACATCTCTTCCATGCACATGTAGCAATGCGAGTCTTTAATCAAATGAAATGACCTATGTGTGTTAGAGGTGATTTATTGGACATCTCTTCCATGCACATGTAGCAATGCGAGTCTTTAATCAAATGAAATGATCTAAGTGTGTTAGAGGTGATTTATTGGACATCTCTTACATGCACATGTAGCAATGCGAGTCTTTAATCAAATGAAATGACCTAAGTGTGTTAGAGGTGATTTATTGGACATCTCCTCCATGCACATGTAGCAATGCGAGTCTTTAATCAAATGAAATGACCTAAGTGTGTTAGAGGTGACTTATTGGACATCTCCTCCATGCACATGTAGCAATGCGAGTCTTTAATCAAATAAAATGACCTAAGTGTGTTAGAGGTGATTTATTGGACATCTCCTCCATGCACATGTAGCAATGCGAGTCTTTAATCAAATGAAATGACCTAAGTGTGTTATAGGTGATTTATTGGACATCTCCTCCATGCACATGTAGCAATGCGAGTCTTTAATCAAATGAAATGACCTATGTGTGTTAGAAGTGATTTATTGGACATCTCCTCCATGCACATGTAGCAATGCGAGTATTTTATAAAATAAAATGGCTAAGTTACTGTAATTTTAATTATTTATTAAAAAAGGACGAAGAGTAATAACATGGTTCAACATTTACTATGTATACAGTTTTTTTCTTTTTTACACGCATATATGCTTGAGACACTCGGCACATACACCTTGTCCGCCCTTTATACAAGCTGTGCGAGACGCGAGACCTCCGCTTCTTCCCTCAGAATCATTGTCTCCTGAACACATCCAGGGACATTTTACATATCATCTAACACAACAAAATGCGCAATAACAAACACCATTAACGTAACTAAAACCAACTGACACTAACAATAATCGGCACCAAAACATTGCGTCATTAGTTGAACAGACGCCACAGACTTCCAAATCAATACTACGTTTTCTTTCAAGGTCGATATTTAACACGTTTTAAACAAATTAACTTTAAATTTTTTATTGAATTAGATGTATTTCGCAACTAATTCGTGGATATTTGAAATTATTTAACCAAAAAATAACGTCGGTTTAAATTAATTACGAAATATCGTTGCATATAACTTTTCGGCCGTACAGCCAACAGCGATATATCGTTGTTTATCAGTTTTCGGCTAGTTTTGCTACAACGATAAATCGTTGCTTATCATCTAAAGGTATAATACATTTCGCGCCAATTACAAAATTCAGATTACAGTAAAGCGTTACTATGCAACTTTTTTGTCAGAGAATTTTCGTCATCGAGAAAGTTTGAGGTTGTTGATTAAGGTTTACTATTATCCAAGGACAGCTACTTTTCTTTATACGACGTGGAAGATTTAAAACCATCGATCGTCACGTTCGGACACTTGCCTTATGATTTTTCGTTCGTTGTCATTGGTCTTTCATCATTTGGTCCACTACCTACACATAATTTTTCAATATAACATGTATATTAAAATATACGTGCGCAGTAAACATATATTCTCTATTTCATAAAACATAGCAACAGAAACACTCAAAATAAAGATGTAGGATTTTTGTAAAACACAACACTGACTGTATTAACAAATATTTATTAGGCCTAGTTTATTGAAGTAAATTATCTTCAATTTGTCAGGGTTATGTGAACTATATATAATCCATCCAGCCATGGTACATTTTTATATTCATTAAAAATATAACAATGATTATTTAAAATGTATGAGATAAATACACAAATCAACGAACAAAATGTGCCCAGGATGTATATAGGCCTATAGTAAAATTTAAAAGTATATTGTGCTGTTATGTATAGAACAACTTATTGTAATAATTGATATTTATATCGTACACGTTAACTCTATAGAATACATCAATTTAAATATTAAATTTACAAAAATCGTTATTTATATGATATTTCATTTAGCCACTTTCAGTATTAACTTATTTAGTAAATAATATTCGTCTAGTGATAGATACATTAGCACAGACAGCCGTTGTCGCCAGTCATCTGAGCAGAAACATGCTGGCCGGTTCGTACTGGTAAGGTAAGTGGAGCAGGTTGCCATGTTGGTGGTGGCAGTCGGCTTACAAGCATATGACTACTCTACTTGTATTACTAGCTCTGTGCGGTGCTGGCCCAGCCTTCCACACGCCGAAGAGGACGAAGGACAACTACTCGAAACTATTGGATCCGACCTCTGTCTCACCGAGCATCGACTGGTGAGTTCCATGATCCGACCTCTGTCTCACCGAGCATCGACTGGTGAGTTCCATGATCCATCCAATGTTTACTTGAATGTAAATTCAGTACATTATGTCATCATAAATATTGCGAAACGTCTCTAGAATGCGTCACCTCGGTAGTCGAGAGACGCGACGTAAACATGTGTGCACGCACGTGTGGGGACTGTGTACAAAACAAACAGTAAAAATAGACAAGCGCCTTTTCTCCTGAGTACGATCTTCAAGTCGCACCCGCTCTCATTCACAGCACGTAACGGAAACCGCACTTCGTGTGGCATACCGCATATCAGATTCAATGCCGCCCACATTTTGTGCGCGTTTTCACGCATTATATCTGCGTGGGAGTGGCCTAGCCTTAGATGGCCTTCAAACAATCATCTGGCGGTCAGTTATCCTGGACGAAGGTGTAATATTGTTTGGCGTTTGTTTCGACCCTCACACCTGTGGGAACCACCTCATCATAGATATTTCAAATTCTTTCGTAATCACCTCAAATTACTGACAGTTCCCATTTGTTGCTAATGCTACTAACCCATTTTTACATATCGCCTAGGGGAGGCGAGGGATATGCTGAAACTGGATCTCTAAGCTGGCCATCAACAGATAAGTCTAAGCAAGTTTCAAAAAGATTGCGTGTATATAGTAACTAGCTCTAATGGTGTTTCCATATGTTCTTATGAACAGTTCAATAATAATTGACAATTTTCTGCGGTACAACATTTCTGAAGCTCCCAAAGAACTGAAAATGTTTATTACTTATAGATTTTCCATTCTGCACTTATTAGATTTCTGAACAAATATCACAATTTATAGAACTTTAATTATGTACGTATATCACGCAAATTTCCGATTGGGATGTTATTAAAAATCCGATTGGGTTCCACATTATCAACTTGTATACCTAAAAAGAACAGATGTTTTTCAATGTATCATAAGTTTAATTTAATATTATAATTATAGAGTAGAGCTTCATCAACATGGTCGACTGCTAATTTGCCATCGACCATGTAGTAACCTAACAGTGCACGGTTCGTCAGTTGTAGGGTGGGTGAGAGGGGAAGCTAACTTTGTCTCTTCAACAGCAAGATACCATGGTATATAAACTGATGTGGACCCCACGTAAAATATCGCTATCCCTATCTAGATATAAGAAATATGATAATTGCTTTTCAAATACATAACCTAGACAAGTATAACCCGAAATCAGAGTTCAGAATTTTATTAAATTGATAGTCTTATGTAATCTGATACTAAAATAATTTAAACTATATAATCTAATGCTAAATCAGTTAATGTTTTATTGCATATTACATAAGCTAATTTAGATTGTAATCAAGCCAGAAATAGCATCGCATGTAATTATTGTTGAAAATGCTTATACAGGCCTTTGTATATGGACAAACATGTTTTGAGTCTTAGTAATAGCATTGATTTTATACACAAATAGATTTCCCATCCAATGTTAAATTTTGAGTCTCAAAATATCAGCTGTTTTTGTGGTCCATTGTGGAGCGCTAGTGTAGCTCCATGTAAATGTAATGCAGTTTAAAACAGCTGTGGTTGCGGGCCACACTAACTAACAAAATTACTGCCACAAATATTCCTGTTAGATGGTTTATCTATTATAGGTGTATATAATCAAGGGTAATAGTTAAAGTAAATTGGTTTAATTACTCCAAACAATATTAATGCTATTTAGTTTAGGCCGTAGTCTGTGTTCTTCCGTCAGTTTATCCCCGATGAAGTGAAGAGATATTGTAAACCCGGCAGACGACACGTCAACCGGTAAAACAGACATCCTGTACTAATTATGAACATAATCGCGTCATATCCGTGCTAACCAGTAAAGCGTTTGTAGCGGGTCGAGCGTTGTGGATTGAGCGCGGTTGTCAGACCGTGCCGCTTGTCTCTTTCGTACATCATGACAGCGCTTAGACAAAAAAACTGTTCTACGTAAAATGCGTGCAACAGTTTTATCTATACCACGATCAATCTGTGTATAGTTAACCATTTGTGGATAAAAATTATACGAAGTGCGCTGGCGGATTCTAATGCAACTAAAATTGTTCATGCTTTTATTTTGCAAAAAGAATGAGAGTGGCAATACATTTTAATACGGATCCTAATCATTTGTGGGGTGTTTGAAAAATGATAATCGCATAATCGCATAAGTTAAATAATCTGTACCATAATCCGTTTACACAACGGATGACATGCAGTGTAATGTTCCATCGGATGCCCGAGTTCACCCTTGTATAAAACGTCCGAGGACAATATAAGCTGTTTTCGCAAAGTCAATTTGCAAGCGGCGACGAGCTGGCGAACCTTAATGCGAGCCTACTGTAAAACAATAAGTGGGTGGAATAGATTAGCAGTGTAATGCGGGCTGACGCCGCAGCAAGGCTGACGTCACTGCCAAGACCGGCGCTGAGTGCTGAGGCCAAGCCTCTGTCTGAAGCAACTATAGCAACTACAGTACATTACACAATTCTACCTAATACCTCAGTAAATAAAAATGTAAATCATACGTTTTTCACTAAACATGCAATTTTAATGTTTCCTAGAACAGAAAACGAGTTTTTTTAGAGAGTAAATTATTCCCGCGTTGACACACCTAGATATCTATTGTGTTTTCAGTAGCCTGCACATTACTGCAAACCATGGTAATACACGCTCGCTCAGCTTGGGACAGCAGATTGGTTCTAACAACAAATTGTAATTATTTATAATGATTGTAGTCCAATTAAAGTCTTATGTCAAGACGAGGCTAATTGAAAGGATTAATGTAGACATAATTAAGTCGTTAAGGCTATATTCGTTAAAACACTGTTTTGTCTCTTTATTAACACAACCTCTTATTGCTTATTCCTTAATTAGAAAGAAATAATCAGCTTAATTTAAAAACATCGTGTACAACAATAATTCCTTAACGAGAAGAACCCAACATTAATTTTAATTTCGCAAAGGACGTGCGTTTAGCAAGTCTGTTAAGAATATACGAAATATATAAATATAAATTAATTACCGGTACTGTATTAATGTAAATATTTAGATCTTTCTTGGATATCCACATCGTTAATTATGAGTCACTACCAACCACGTACTATTATTAATTAACCTAACCGTTATCGTATCTACAATGGAGACCATTTCTCAGTTGTTGTTTATAATCGTTCTTATCATTAATTGTTTACATAGATCTCGAGATTCCAAGAGGCCCACTCTTGTTGTTCTTTTCGAGCTACCCCCACCCAGACGCGTACAGTAATGAATACACATAGATGTGTACAGTATTGATTGGTAATGGTACAACCTCTAAACGTTATTCCATGTAAATAGTGTACACAGCATCATGTGGTCTACCACAAAAACAAATAAAGTATACACAGAATTAAATGGTCCACCGCAACGACCAAGATTATGTAGTGTACACAAAATTATGTTGTCTACCGCAGAAACAAAGAAAGTGTTTACAGTATTATGTGGTACATCACACAGACCCACAAAGTGTAAACAAAATTATGCGGTCCACAGCGAAGACCAAAACGATAATAATTTTGTATTGCATGACAGATTTTACAATTATTGCAATAGTCATGTCTGGGTGGTTAAACTTTAACATTGACACACACAAAGGTCACATTCATACACACAACTGTCACGTTAATGTACAAGGTGTTGAAAAAGTATGGAACCACCTTCATTTTACAATTATTGAAATAGTCATGTCTGGGTGGTTAAACTTTAACATTGACACACACAAAGGTCACATTCATACACACAACTGTCACGTTAATGTACAAGGTGTTGAAAAAGTATGGAACCACCTTCATTTCTCTTAAATTGGTCCAGATAAAAGGTTGAGATTACCTCTGCAGAATGTTTTTTTTTTTTTTAACTTTTGATGCAGTTTTAAATGTTTGTCAACCTAGAGGAGAGGGCCCGGAGAGGATATTGTAAAACGTTTAAATGAAAAGCTATGATTAGTTGCCCATAATTTTAAAGCCTAATTTTTTCTGAATAAGACACCAAAATATTCAAGTTAAAAGAACCACCCTATCAGAAATAGCGACTGATTAGTCTTTTTTAGCAGAGGGTCTTGAAAAAGTATGGAACCATCTTCATTTCTTTTAAATGGGTGCAGATAAATAACTGAGATTTAGTATAACTCTGTTGAACGTTTTTTTTTTCTATCTTTTGGTACAGTTTATAATTTTTTACATAGAGGAGAGGGCCCGTGGAGGATATCGTAAAATGTTTAAATGAAAAACTATGATGAGTTGCCTATCATTTTAAAAGCATATTTAGTTCTTAATAAGACGCCACAAGTGAAAAGAACCTCCTTATCATAAATAGCGACTAGTTAATATTTCTTATGGGTGATATTTGAATCGGAATTCAAGATGTTGTAAAAGCCAGTTATGCAGCTAGGTATTTGATTACAGAAATAAAACTGGCTTTTACAACTTATCGAATTCCCACTCAAGTATCACTGCTAAGAAAAGTTAACTAGTCACCATTTCTGATAGGGTGGTTCTTTTGACTTGAAATTTGTAGCATCTTATTCATAAAAAAAGTTTTAGAATGACGGGCAACTCATCTCAACCTTTCATTTAAACTTTTTACGATATCCTCCACGGACCCTCCCCTCTGGGAAAAAAGTGATAAACTGCATCAAAAGAAAGAAAAAAACTGTCAACAGAGTTATACTAAATCTCAATCTTTTATTTGGACCCATTTAAGAGATATTAAGGTGGTTCCATACTCTTTCAACACCCTGTATACAAAATTGTTGCATTCCATTTTATTGTATACTCCATCCTTATTTATTCACATTTTCTCGTCTAGCCCACTCGGTATAATTTTTTAGTGCAGTATCCCAATTATATGCCATAAACTCGTCACAGTTGAAAAGCTATAATACATTTCTTCTAGATTACATTTTCCTTTTATTCATATTTCAAATACCATACGCGACGAGGCATTTTTTATGGAGTTTGGCAGTCTGTTAACGAATAGAACTCCTTCTGGAAAGGCAATTGTTCATGAACCACCGTTTTGTGTCTTACGGTTCGGTGGTTATCACTGGCTCTCGTCTCATAGCAGTGTATATTACTACATATAGAAGGTCACACTTTTTTAAAAAAAGGGACATGTTTCCAAAATAAAATGCAGGCAAGTGTCAACAATTTCAGGTCTTGAATGCTGCTCTACACAACTCTCTACTGCAGTTTCACAATTGTATTTATTGTGGAGCGAAACTTCGATACAGTCCGGATAAATAATCCAGTTTCGCTCCACATTATCCCGGCATCAGGGGGCAATTTGGATAGTTGACTCACAACGTAAATGCCTGATGATATTATTGATCTGACGACAATGTCTACATGACAATCACAAGTCAAACCTTGATCAAGGTATATTCCAAAGAATTTAGTCGAGTGGATATCTTTGACTTCAGTTTCATCTAACATGACTACCAACTAAGTCCGATTGTCATAATAGAATTGTATGAAAGATGATTTATTTGGATTAGTTTTAATATTAAGCTCATTAAAATGCTGTTTTAAACTATTGAGCTCAATAAATGACACTTTTTCCAGTTCTCAGCTTGACCTTGCATTAAAACATAGTGTCGTGACTATCTGCGTACTGGAGGAATCGCCCATTCTGTATCGCTGATCCAGCATCGTTAACGTAGATCAGGAAGAGTAGAGGACTTGGTACATTTTTTGGGGATGAGATTATTACTATCTAAGTTTATTTCTCCAATATACATTCAAAAAGAAATAATTTACAGTGCACTTCTATTTACAAACAATGAATTCATAACTTAACAAATAAATTTAACAATGGAGAACAAAATAATGCCCACATAGATAAACATCTGTGCGTAATCATGAGTCGTCACTTTCAAGGGTTATTATATATTTGAAAAAATTAAAAAAAATAAGATTAATTAATATTGTATAAAATTATCAATATACACAAGCAAGGTTATGTTGCCATTTAATTAATTGGATCTACCCAAAAATTTTCATAACTGTGAATTTATTGAAGTGAATAATAGAAATCTAATAGAAAAAAAATCAAGGTTACAGCGTAAAAAAAGGAAAAATTCATAGCAAGAATATAATTAAAGTCAGATAAGGTTAGAGAATTAGGAAAAAATAGTAATAAATAAAACAACATAACAGATTTTTAGAAGAACTAATAACTAATTACAAGGTAGGTAAGGTCGTGGTTGAGTGGTGAATATAAATGGTAGAGGCCAGGATGTTAGTTAAATGTAACTAGATGCGATAAGCAACTCCGATGCACCCCCTCCCATTCTGTTACTATCCTTTTGTACGTACTAGCCTAAATTGCTGGAATTCATTGGGTTCATTTGGGATATTTCTAAAACGTGTCGTGTTACTAGGGACACTGTCGAACTGGGCCCACGGTCACAACATTTCTAAGCGGATTAGCGTCGACCCTCGAAGGGTCAGGGTTGAATTGGGCCCCTGTTCAGTTAGGGATACGGTTGAACTGGGCCCACGGTCACAACTTTCTAAGCGGATTATCGCCCGTCAGGGTTGAATTGGGGCCCTGGTCAGTTAGAAAGCATTTATCATTAGTTAGGTGATCGGGCAAGATTAGTTTTGTTGAGCGATCGGAAATTCGTTTTTATTGTAATGTATGATAAAATTAAAAACTAAAACCTAATATAAGGACATAAATATAATGAAACTAAATAAAATAAAATACTAAAACATAAACAGATATAACACTCATTAAAAATACTGTATAATAATCTTTTAAGTATTATTTAAACTTACGAATAATGCTACTCAATAACGTAATGTGATCAATATCTTTTTCAACGAAACATTTTAAAATTTTTAGGATGATGATATAAATGCTCCGAAGTTCATTTACAGTATGACTGCTGTAGATATGTTATCCGCTCGTATATTAACCCCATGTCCCGACCAATAACACAGGACAATGAGGACAATATAAGGAGCGGCCTTTCCGGCCTTGTCAATTTTTTTTTTAAGTTTTATGGTTTTTTTAAGTTTTATGTTATGTATTTTTTGGGGGTTTTGCTGAATTTTTCTTGCCAAGTAGGTAGTCATTTTTTATACTGATAGCTGACGGTCTTTGTGAAATGTAATCTAGATATTTTTTTAGCGGTGTATTCCTTCTGCAAATTCTCCAGAAGATGAAGTCTTTTCTTGTACCGGTTGTTTGTGATTTTTCGAGGAGCTGCTGAGCTTCGGATGCCAATATAAGTATCAATCTGGACACTCTTGATTGCTTCAATGAATACGAAAATGTTTGGATGGGGATGATAAAAATGTCTTCCAAATTTAGCATGAAACGACTCACACGCATTGGTTGTCCTGTCTGATGAAGTCGACGACGATGCCCATAGACTAGGAGGGAATGGAGAGCTGCTATCAAGGTAGTTTTCTACTAGGGGGGTTTTAGCATTTTGTGCATATATATAACAAAAAATATTATTACACGACTATATTTAGAAAGACATAAAAAGAAAATGTTTCAATCGTCTAAAAGAGACGTTTGACCACCATCTGACCATAATCAAACATCTACTTTAGATGTTACACAAAACTAAAACCAAGTTGGATGGGAGCAATCAAATTTTTAATTAGATACTGCCTCCGACCTGACCATGGGCCCAGTTCAACCGTCCCTTTTAATGACCCTAACAGACCGTGGGCCCAATTCGACACTGCCTCCGAACTGACTATGGGCCCAATTCAACCGTCCTTTTAACGACCTAAACTGACCATGGGCCCAATTCGACATCACCCGTTACTAGCGCACGTGTTAGGAGCGCACAAACCTTCTACCTGTATGTAGCCCGGAGGGTCCAATCTGACCTGCCGGCGGTGCGGTAGGTTGAGTGCACATCCTAGTTCAAATTTAATTATTTGTGGAATGAAAATGTCTTTAAAAATAAACACGACGGACGTAAAAGTAACATTATTTAATTATATTTGAGCTTTTGTCCCAGTTCAATACAATAATTTTTAGTGTGTTATCCCAAGTTAAGGAGCACATGTTTAGTAACACTTAATTCCAGACATTAACTGTAATTATCAGCTACAACTAATAACATAGTTTATATATAATATTAACTTAGTTCATATTAATGCAATCCTAATTTTAATGATAGTTTGAATTATTTTTTTTAGAACATATATAAAAAATGGATTTTCTAGATTAAAAGTTTAATCTTAAGATACAATTTGGATATAGTTTTAATTAATATATACTTACTTTAAAATAGTATTTGCAGTAAATAAAATGTATTCAGATGCATGCATTAATAATATTACTACAACACGTGGCGCGGATATCGTAGGCAATAGGTTATGTTTTTAGTCCTCTTATATCGATATTGCATCCACACAATGCTTCCCATCGGTGTGGGGACTACTAGAGCAGCCTGGGGTGTCTGAGTTGGATGGTGGCAAGGGTTCAGATGTTGTACAGGGAAGAGAATACAAGACAAATACTAAGCGTAGCTGAAAACAAAATCAACACTACGTGGTTCAGATTCCACGTTAACCTGTAACTTAGTTTCCCTGGCTATTGGGCTGTTAATAAATTGCCTTCTGAGCATAAGTCAATTTCAGCTTTTAACCAGACTACATGCCACTCACATTCATTCTTTACTCATGTAAGAATCTATGTTGTCCCTAAAATACACACAATCTGTGTTGGCGCCTCAAATCTGAATAATTCTCTGAATAGTTAGGTACAATAATTTATATTACAGAAAAGTACAGAAAACGTCTTGTAACACAGTATTCATTAAATATAGCATACATAAAATTTATTAACATAGATACATTTTCTTGTATAATGGTATTTGTGATGCTCAAATACAATTATAATAAAACTTATTTGACATTTTGGCAGCTAAACCAACAATGAATCCTGTTAGAATATTTTATTGGGCTTTGTTCAATTGAATGACTGAAGCCAATGCTGCTGTTTTTCCCCCTAGTTCATTGGGACATGCTTGCAGGAATCCTTCTACCTGGTAGTTGTCAGGTAAGCCTGAAGTATGATGGTGGCCCCTGTACTTTTAAATAAAGAACTTCCTTAGGAAAATTCCAATAGATAAATCTGACATATATGTGCCTAAGTGATATTGGGAAACACCTGTATCTATGTCCTTTTCATATTATAAAATAGGGGAAATGGCCTACAACCATATGTGCAATAGAAGAACCACATTTTTAGTATACATTTATGTCAGTAGTCACTTGATGGTTTTTAGACTCAAGCAAAATTAGATTAGTAAATCACCCCTCCTAAATATCGATAGTGTAAATGACTAAAATAAGTAGTTATTACCAACAAACACGTCGGATACTGTATTTAGGCAATACAATTTTTACAGCAATTTAATTAAAAACAATATTCTAACAACGCCAAAAATATCCTCCAAATTATCTCATGCTATAAGATATAAACGAATTGTGTGTGAATAGGCCGAAAGGCAGGATATATCACAGGATGTCACAGGATCAGTAAATTTGAGGTAGATACTAATGGATCTAATTTGTATATTACTATAACTAATTCCAGTAATACTCAAGCGGCTGGCACAAAAGATGTTAATTTTTAAAACAAGTTAAATAGTCAACAATATTTTCTAAATATTATTCTACTGTGCAACATTTTTTAATCCTAAATTTAAAAACATTACAATGCATTTTTTTTATTATAGTCTTTCAATAACATTAACAAAAATAACAGATACAATAATAAGTAGTTTTTTAATTAACATAATACGTGTTGGTACATATTCAGTACAAGCAAACGTCACACAGCACACATTTATTAAAATACAAGTACAAAATACACAAATATATTATATTACAAATACAAAATGCACATGTTGTGAATCCCTCTGGTCTGAGGAAGGTGAGCGTGCTTCACTGAAATCGATCGCCATAATATTTGTACATTTTGTACTTGTATTGTAATATATTTGTGAATTTTGTGCTTATATTGTAATAAATTTGTGTCGTGTGACGTTTACTTGTACTGAATAATAAATCAAATGAAAAATATAATATTTAAAATTAGAATTATATACATGTATATAATTCTAATTTTATAATATCAACTAAGTTCAAAGTAACCTTACACCTGTTGTCTACTCGTAATTACATTATTAGTTGTTGCAGATAATTACACTCAATGTCTGGAATTAAATGTTACTAAACATGTGCTCCTTAACTTGAGCTTAAAACACTCAAAATTGTCATATTGAACTGGGACGTAAACTAAAATATAATTAAATAATGTTTCTTTTACATACGTCATGTTTATTTTTAAAGAAATTTGCAATCCACAAATATTTAAATTTGAGCAAGAATGTGCACTCAACCTTGTTTAATCCATTTATAGCCGGGGGATTATAGCGGACCGCCGGCAGGTCAGATTGGACCCTCCGGGCCCCAGATAGAAGGGTTGTGCGCTCCTAACACGTGCGCTAGTAACACGGAATCTTCATAAAAGGTATTGCATTATGAAATGGGAGGTGGATAATGAGTACACTTTCTTAAGTCACAAACAGAAAGTTTGTCTCTTTGTTAGTGTTTTGAGGATATCGGGTAAAATAATTGTGGTCGGGTTGAATGTAAATACTATTAAAGTTATTATGAGAGTATAAAGTAGTGATTTAATATATAGTGATAATGCATATAGCTAACAGTTAATACCTTGAATTCTTCAAACAAAATGTCCGTTGTATATCTTCTATTTTTACTCATTGCAGTTTTTATTATTAAACGTTGTGGCTCAAGTATTGATTTGAAAACACCACCCCAAGCTATATTACCGCACAAAAACATACATTGGCAATATGCATTGTACAACCATTTTATATCTGACGGCTCGAGGATTTTACGCAACTGTCTGAAAACAAATAATAGTTTATGAGCCTTCTTTTTTTACAAAATCTAAATGATCACACCACCTCATTCTTTTATCGTACACCACTCCTAAATACTAATATATGAATCAACCTGTTCGAATTATGGTATTGTGCAATTTTAAAGTTTTTCTACCAAGGTCTGTAATGGTTCTTACAGATATCGCCATAAATTTATATTTTGCTTATATACATTTTTATGGAGCTACCTTGTATTACTCCATAGTCAACGGTTTTAGCATCACTTGAGATTCCATTAATTGAAACAATTTGCCTGCGGGCCGTCAGATAACTATAAACCATGTAAAACACTAACAGCGGACTAAATTTAATTTAACTAAAAGTTTGGACCGATCCACCGAATAAAAGGCCTTAGCTAGATCTAGATAAACCACAATGGAACGTTTGTTGTTACAAATTGAGTAGTTAATATATCGTGTAAATTGATAATGAGCATCGGGATTATTTTTGTCACTTCTGAAACCAAATTGCCGGTCAGACAGGATATTATTTGTTGTTAAATAGTAAACGAATTGCAGTTTGACCAATTTCTCCAAAGCTTTTAAAAACACGCTCAATAACGAGATTGGTCGGAAATAGTTTTTGCATGTAACATCGTTTCCTTCATATAGTGGTATCACTTTTGCCGTTTTAAATGAAAAACACCTGAACTAAAGCTCTGATTAATAATATACAGTCATGGTGTAATTAAGGAGACAATGTTACTCTTAAGAAAAGGCGTAGAAATGCCGTCGGATCCAGGTGCGGACCCACTCCTTGCTGCAATACATCCTGTCCAGATACTTTTTCTAAAACATAATTCGTGTTAGCTCTGTTATCGTTATGATTGTATGTAGTATCGCCACATGGTTCGATTTTCTCGGCCAAATGTTTTCCTACCTCTGAGAAATAGGAATTAAAATCATTGGATACTTCTTGAAAAGCGACTTTTGACAGTGCAATATTTGGATTGTTCAAATATTACTTTATAGGAAACCTATCTTTTTTTCTACCAGACAATTCGTTTAATATTTTCCAGTATTCTTTCGGATTGTTGTGATGTTCATCAATTAGGTGTCTATAGTAGTTAGTTTTCACTGCTTTGATTATATTTTTTAAATTGTTTCTATATTTACAAAATTGTGTTTTTAATATGATATTAAATGGTTGTTGTTTTAAAAGCTATTAATCTCGTTTTTTAATACTACAAATTATTCCCCTTGTTATCCAAGATTTAATTCTAGTCAATCGAGGATTTCAGACATTTTTATTTTTATTGATTTATCTATACATTTATTTAATATATAATTCCGCAGTGCAATCATGCACGTCTTCAATCACGGGAGCCCATGATTGCTCACTAATTAAACGTGAAAACTCAGTCTTATCAAACCATATTATTTTGTGTAGATATTCATTATTAGTTATGATTTTAAAGTTATTTTTTATGTTTGATATGTTGAGTTTTTTTTTTTATTTATTGTTAATTACTGATATGTTGCAATTGTTTTATATTGTATTAATAGTAATGTTTTGTGTTATTTATATGATTAGTTTTGTTATTTTTGATAAGGTTAGATGGTAGAGAGGACTGTCCAGTCCTAACCTCACCTTAAAAATAAAGTAGTTTTTTATTTCATGTGGCCTTAGTATTATCATAGTGAGTGTGGGAAGTGATGCAGAGTGCGGTGCTGTAGTGGTCAGTAATGTGCGTCTGGACGACAGCAGTCTTTACCTCATCCCAATTACTGTGTTTACAAATATATGATCTATGCAGGACTTACCGTCAACTGTTTCTCGAGTTACAGAATTAATACAACTTACTAATCCTGCATCAAACATTGTGTTCAAATAACAATCTGTAATGTGTGAAGTACGTAGAATACTAATATTTATGTCTCCAACGTAAATGTACGTCTTATTTCTATTTACATTTTCGTAGTATTGTTCAAGATCGTTTAGAACATTATCCATTTGATTATCATGGGTGCGGTACAATGCTAGTATGTCAAATAATTTCCCGTGTATAGAAAAGTCTAGTGAAAGTTCGTACACATCCCCAGTGGTTACCTCGCGAGAAACAGCCGACAGGGACTTAAATACATATACCACAACCCATTGCGAGTTTTCCTATTTGAAGTCCTCACCAGGCTGTAACCCTCAATGCCAGCACCATAAGACTCCTCACTCAACCACGTCAAGACAATAAAATCGAACTTAACTTTAATTGCGCCTAAATAAACCAATAATTCATCAACATTTTTAACAATAATTCATGTAGCTTCTTATATTAAGGCAAAGTAATTTTAGTAGCCCCAAATGAGGTTCAATATCTTGGAAAAATGATCTGAGCAGATCCAAGCAGTTCTCATAAACCTTGCATTCCATTGTTAGATTGTTTTAATGTTACAGCTGTTGAACATGACAACCCAACCGGTTCCGCCGCCACCCACCAATATAATTTGTAGGTGAATACTCTGACATTGTTACATATATATTAACGTGGATACAACATATGATAGATAAACATACATACAAATACATGAAAATATGTATACACATACAAATCTACGATAAATTGAGTACTAACCGTTAAGAATAACCTCATGCCTTCACATAACAAACTATTTGATAAATCAAACGATAAATGTAAATTTACAAATATGACATAAAGGAAAAAATATAAGTGTATATATATATATATATATATCTTTATATATATAAAATGTACGTATGTAAGTGAGAATATAAATGTCTAAGTAGGTATTAATATTAAATTTATAGATTATTTATTATTGTCCTTTATAAAAAGAAAGCAATTTTATTGGCGTTGAAAGTTTTATTCTGTTTAAAGAATATAGCTTGAGTAAGATGTTGGGCATGTGTTATGGACATAGAGGAAATTGTTTGATACGTATAAAACAACAACGTTTATCTAATTTAGATTAAGTTGTTCTATATACCCCAAGGAAGGTTTCTGTCCTATTCCCGTTTCTTTAATCCCTCAGGGCTCCGTCCCTTGGACTTCTAAAGTTTCAATGTTAATCAAATAGCAGGATGCATGAAGGTATAATAAGTCAAATATAAAAAGAATATCAGCTGTGGGTTTTAAATATGTCAAAATTAAATTAAACCATGTGTTAATTTTTTAAACTGTTTATATTTTTATGTTTTGATTTCTTGTGTAGTTTATAGAGAAGTACTACAATAAAAGGTTTTATTAATTTTTGTTTTCGTCGGAATGTAAGTTTATTTAGTAAAGTTAGCAATAGCGAAGCATTGCCGGGTCAGCTAGTGCATAATAACTAAAAGAATAAAATTGAGAAAAATATAAACTAGCCTACAAAATATAAACTAGCCTACAAAATATAAACTAGCCTACAAAATATAAACTAGCATACCAAATATAAACTAGCCTACAAAATATAAACTAGCCTACAAAATATAAACGATTAATCTAACAAGACTATGCATTTAATTAATCCCTGATAAAACATTTCAAACACAAATTTACTAGTACTGTTTTCTGGGACCTCTTCATCATTGTCGTCTATTTCTTGGTCTTCCACCCCTAGGTACTTTCCACTCAAGCACTTCAAATTTCTCGCTCAATACCAGCTGGGCAATAGCGTGGAACAGTTTTGATGGACGAAATAGGCTCCTTATTAACGACCCATCAACACCTGTAGGTGGAACGAACCTGCCTCATAGGAAATGGACACTGTTAAATTGGAACTGGTGTGGGTTGTTGTAACTACTGGAGAATGAATGGAGATTGACACTAGATCAGTCATGTGGTTGCAGGGAGTCTATCCAAACAATGGATCACATAGTTAAAGTGCCCCTGCACTCTTTAATGAAGGGATTAGCCAGCATGAGGCAGGTTTTAAATGGCTCGATGGATTAGGTTTAGTTTTGTGACAGGATATCACTTTTTATTTTATATTACACAAGTCATACCTGTTGAATTTTGATCCAAATATGTATAACTGCATTTTTTTAAATTATTAAATGGTAGCTGACAAAAACCATACAATATATATAACTTATTGTTGTTAATTTTGATGTCTGTTTTACAGATTGTTCTTAAAACTAATTTTGGTGTTATACTATCTGATACATGACAAAAGTTTATGAAAAAGAATAGCAGCAATAAATTTGAAGTTTCTGAAGCTAAAAAGTAATGCTCAAATTCATACCATTAGTTCAGTTTAAAAGATTATTTTCAAAATGTCATAATTGTCATAGACATGTCATGTCTGACAAACACTGACTGGTTGTTGAGTGAAATGTTAAATGCAAAGAAAAGCAAATTACATCTTTAATTTAGAACTCCAACAATTATCAATGGAATTTGGAACTGGAATAAGATAATGGGATCAAAGTTCATATTACAAACTAGATGACTGAAAGATTTTACAAACATATGACAAACTAGATGACATGGCTGTTATAGAAAATGGCTGGAAGACCATATATTTTAAATATTTATATAGGGTAACAATAATGATCCATCAATAAAATAAATGATGTAGCATATTATTTTAAATCTCACTCAACCAGGAAGTTCCAAGTTATATTTTAAACATTTTAAAGATAAAATAAATTTTACTATATAACATTTTTATATTTCAGCTAAGATAAAATTTGTCTTTGAGTAAGCACATAACAAAATTAAGTTTTATTTATATAATTAACTATCCTTATTGGACTTGTACTTTAGAGTTGGGCCACTATTCTAGTAGCCTATAAATATAAGAAAAGATTATTAAGTCTGATATTGAGAAAATAGAAAATTAGAGATCAATTTAATAAGTGTATGGACTCAAAAATAAACAAATGCTATTTACATGGTATAGGTTTCTCATTTAGTTACATCAAACTATAGAAAAATATTTAAGTATAAAGAATATATAGCAGTTATGCTCCAAATAAAAAAAGGATTGTACAATTATTAATAAATTCAATTACTTTAGTTACGAAAGGATTATTTTAAGAGTTTAATTTGTTAATAATGTACTAAGAATAAAACAACACGTTTCATTTGAGAATAATAGACTTAGCAATTGTTATATTATATCACACTTTTTACAAACTATAAAACTATTAAATTTTTACTAAAGAAATAAATGTATAGGAAGTATTTATAAGCAAAAGTTTAAGAAATAATATACAAACTAGACAACTATTATATTTTTACTAAAGAAATAACTGTTTAGAAAGTATTTATAAGCAAAACTTTAAGAAATAATATGTTATCACATTAATGCCTAAATTCTGAAACAATAACACAATAAACTCAATTCAATTAATGCCTCAATAAAAATATAAATGCCTATTTATATTCTACTGTTGAAGTTTTTCTAAAATAAATAACTTAAGTGAATATAGTTAATTTTCTATAAAACCGTTCTATTAAGTATTTTATGTAAAATATGACAAATATATCGATAAGCAATGACAAATTATAGAATTTATTAACAATTTATTGGACGAAAAGAAAGAACAAATAAATTAAAATTATAGATCAATTTAAAGTGTATGAACTCAAAAATACACATATGCTATTGGTATGGTACGAATTAACTCATCTAGGCCAACCAAATTAGAGACAAACATTGCACACTTCGTAATTATGTAAAATAGTGCTGTAGTTAGAATAATTGCGAATGAATTAAGCGCGTGTGTGCGTGTATAATTCAGTATGGTTACTACAAACTATAATGTAACTATTGATAGTCGTACACGTACAATACTTGTGTACATGGCAGAGTCAGTACACAAGCGAAGTGAATACAATGGGAGAATTGCTGATTCAAAAGAACACTTAATAACAATGCTTGAATTTTTTTTCGTACCTAGAACGTGCCCGCTAACTAGGTAAAATCTAAACAGATAATAAACATCATGTATATTTCTGTAACATCTAAAAGCCAACGGTATTACTAGATGTTAATTGCTATCAAAAAAATAGCTTGCATTAGCAATAATCAAAATAAAATTTTTCATAAGGTGCTAATGTATTAGATAACACCATATGTGCATACGCCTACACAGTGTAGATTATATCTTGCTCGATAATTTAAAAAAATCATGGACATTGTAAAACTAATGTTCAAATGTTCTTTTTTATTATTTTCCAAAAAAATTTGAGCAAAGTATTTAATATATATGGTATTTTAATCCATACATTTATGAGAATGTTTTTTAACTAGAGTATACGGGATGAATCAGTTAGAATGATTTCAATTTAAAATTTCTTTTTGGTTTGTCTTTAACTAACTATATGGTTAAAGCCATTTTCACAAATATATGGTTAAAGGTATTGAGCTTAAAAGCCCTTTATAGCATGATCACAGATAGTAGAAACCTCGATTATATTATTACATACAAATATATATCTCATGTAATAGGAATAAGTGTGCCAGTAATTTAGTTAATGAGGTCTGCTACCACAGCTAGTCTAAACTGCACTACATTTACATGGGACTACACTATAGTCCGAATAAAATATTTGGTACTGGCGGAACGGCCACGCACCACTGGTCTGTAATGACAAAACTCTGAGCTTTAATTTGCTGTCAAACTTAAAATAAGTAAGCAATAATTTTCAAACTACTTGTATAGTGACCACCATGTTATATTCTTTAAGAAAAAATTATGCTGGATATTTTGCTTAAACTAATTTGTTTTTTTATTGTGATATTTGTGTTTAAGAACACGGTTTTATGAGTGAAATTGCGCATGAGTCGTCTTTAACCTGTTACTGTAGCGAGAGTAATAATAATAAAATAATTTCTTGTAGATGGATGACAGTTTGATTCATTGTGATTAGTTTGGTATAAGACTCATTTAATAATTCAAACAGGTCAATGAGAAATTAATTTTTTTGTAAACCTTTGTAAATTCGATAATGACAAACGCTAGATAAAATTTCTTTAAATCTAAATTAATTGTGTTATTTAAGTGACACTAAAATCGTACTCTCGTATTAAATAGAATTTTCTTGAATTAGGAAGAAGGATTCAGAAGTTTTCAAAACACGATTGTCAACAAGGCGGCAGTGATACCACACGCACAATGTACAGTCACTGGCTCAGCTCTTGCCTCTTCCATTGCAAACATTTCTTGTCAGCTACTAATGACACAAATGTCAAACACCTAAAATTTGAAAGAGCCTAAATATTATAATTGCAATAAACACTGATAATTATATACACACTGAATCCTACAGCATTATTGTCACATCTAAATAAATAAAAACGTGTTATATCACTAAAACTAAATAACTGTATAAAAACAAACTAGTGATTAAACTATACTAAGCACTGTCAAATCGATAAAGAACTGAACACGAACACACCTCAAAGTCAAAAGTCAACTAACTTACCTTATTTCTTACTGGAGAAACATTTCTTATCTGAAAATATCGTCGATCGGAATTCGTTTTACGCTTGGACTGAATATTCAGTCTACACTTTCCCTTGAGCAGAGTATACCTTACGCGTCCGACACAGCCTCGATGTAAACGAACTATGAGTTTACTTCATCAACTCTTCATTATTTTTCCGCATGTTTTATTAGTACCACAGTATTATTTTAACTAGACATAAATAACACAGTTAATGTTTGTTCAAATAAATGTTGTCTAGCGTTTTTCGTTTCCGAGTTTGCAAGGTTTTACAAAAAAATTAATTTCTCATTTAACCTGTTTGAATTATTAAATGAGACTTTTACCAAACTAATCACAATGAATCAAACTGTCATCCATCCATAAGAAATTATTTTATTATTATTATTTTTGCTACAGTGACAGGTTGAAGACGACTCACGCCCAATTTCACTCATAAAACCGTGTTTTTAAATACAAATATCGCTATAAAAAGCAATTTAGCTCAAGAAAAATCTCCGGCATAATTTTTCCTTAAAGAATATAAACGGGTGGACACTATACAATTAGTTTGAAAATTATTGCTTACTTATTTTAAGTTTGACAGCAAATTAAAGCTCAGAGTTTTGTCATTTCAGACCAGTGGAGCGAGGGCGTTCCGCCAGTACCAAAGTTATTTTATTCGAACTATAGCGCTCCACTACGAGCCCCTAAAACAGATTATGATGAGATCTATCTGCGTGCTTATAAAATCAATGGAAAAAGTCTCTCACTAACTCCTTTGTTCAATTAAAACTTTTTCTAAGAAGATTTTAACTCCTCCTTAATTGCAGCAAGTAAGGCAAGGTAAATGTAATCCATACAACTAAGCTACCTTCTTGCAGTCTGGGCTTTCGATTTCCCTTTTATATCGCAGCTGATCTAAATATACACTTGGTGTTAAGATGCTTGTTGTTGCCAAGAACGCTACAAACCAACAACTGTCTTCACAAATAAGTTTCAGCATTGTTGTTGGCATGGTTAATTAATGACGATGTGCAATCAGCAAGTTTTGTTCACAATACTTCCAATAAATTAATAAACTTACTAAGCCACAATTGTTAACAATTGGTTTCTTCACGTGAGGTAAGGTGAACAATTGGTCAAATATTTTATTTAATTTCTTTGAAGCTTTTAACAAATTATTAGGATGTATAAAGGATTGATGTAGTACGTTTCTCAGTGTAACGGCTTTTTGGTATAGAGTGCACTTAGATGACTTTAACGATGAATAAATGAATAGATAGTACTATAGGGGATTGTACCCGTGAATGTATTCATTTCTAGCTAAATCAAGAACAGCCAAGGTGTGGAGTGCAACAAGTAACTGTTCAGATTTTAAGAACTTTTAAGCTTCACGACTGCTGACCCGTGGTTGAAGGTTAGCAAGAAGGCGAATCGCTCATTTTTGGAGCAATATAACACTGTTCCTCAATTACAAAAGACTTAAAATTCAAATGTAAAATCTGTTTTTATGTGCAAGGTACGAGTAAAATGTGTGCTATGAGAGTGATAAATTAGTGGAGTGAGAGTGAAGTGTATTTAGTAGCGATTTAAAATTAATTAACTTACATCTAAACATTAAGTTGGCAGAGCTGAACGTTATCAGCTTGAATGAAAGTAATTAGGCGCACAGAACTCAGAAATACAAAAAGAATAATTACAGAAGTATTCCGTGAATTAGAAGAAGTAACAAAAGTAGTGTAAAGTAACATGTGATTGGTTAAAGTATAAGTGATTAAACATGTGTCTTCCACGTGGCAATTACCGACGAACAAAGTCAGGTGTATGAAGCATGGTTACTAATAAGACGGCAACACTCACTGGAGTCGTGTCGTTTGTTTTAACCCTGAAAATGTTATCTTAGTTCGTGTCTTCCACGTGGCCATTACCGACTAACATAGTCAGGTGTATGAAGCATGGTTACTAATAAGACGGCAACACTCACTGTAGTCGTGTCGTTTGTTTTAACCCTGTTCATGTTATCTTAGTTCGTGTCTTCCACGTGGCCATTACCGACGAACATAGTCAGGTGTATGAAGCACGGTTACTAATAAGACGGCAACACTCACGGGAGTAGTGTCGTTTGTTTTAACCCTGGACATGTTATCTTAGTTCGCTCGCCACCATCCCTCACAATCACCTCTCCAACTTTGAAAAAACCGAGCGACGCGCCATGCGCTTAGCATACCACCTTGATCGAGATCACAGCTCCCGAGACCTCTACACCATGTTCCACATCCCCAGCCTGCTTGAGTTCCTCAACCAATTGAACCAGACCTACCTCGCCAAAGCCACCGACATACTGGCAGAGTACTTCACTCCACCGTACACCACCAGTCAACACTTCACCATCCATCATCTGATCCACGATCGTTTTTAACCCTGCTCTGCTCGTCCAGCCCCACAACCATTAGCCACTCTTCCCATAACCTACTACTGACGTCCACCTAACGACATCCCCTCTCACTTATTCCATAATCATCATAGTTTTCTATCATCCCCGCTTCACCCTCAGTTAGCTCTGATACAGTTGTAACTTCTCATGTTTTTCCTCTGTTTCAAATGCATTACTTACTTCTTGGGGCCTTATTTCCGGAGACCCGAGCTGCCTGCTTGCCTCGTACAGTCACGATCGATTCCCCTTCACCTACCTATCCTAGGCTGAAGAGGCCCTAGTGCCTACAGCAGCCGTAGCTCCCTGCTACACTTCACGATCCGACTCCGACTCTTAGTTCGTGTCTTCCACGTGGCCATTACCGACGAACATAGTCAGATGTATGAAGCATGGCTACTAATAAGACGGCAACACTCACGGGAGTCGTGTCGTTAGTTTTAACCCTGGACATGTTATCTTAGTTCGTGTCTTCCACGTGGCCATTACCGACGAACATAGTCAGGTGTATGAAGCACGGTTTACTAATAAGACGGCAACACTCACGGGAGTCGTGTCGTTTTGTTTTAAACCTGGACATGTTATCTTAGTTCGTTTTCTTCCACGTGGCCATTACCGACGAACATAGTCAGGTGTATGAAGCATGGTTATATAAGACGGCATCACTCACTGAGTCGTGTCGTTTGTTTTAAGCCTGGAAATGTGAATAATTGAATGATGTACTTAAGGGGATTGTACCACGACATGTATTCATTTCTAGTCTAAATCAAGAACACCAGGTGTGAGTGCAACAAGTAACTGTTAGATTTAAACTTTTCAAGCTTCACGACGCGACCGTGGTTTGAAGGTTTAAAAGGCGAATCGCTCATTTTTGGACAATTAACACGTGGTCCCATTACAGAAGACTATAAAATTCAATGTAAAATCTGTTTTATAATAGCAAGGTATACAGCTAAATGTGTGCTATTGAGAGTGATAAATTACTGGAGTGAGAGTGAAGTGTATTTAGTAGCGATTTAAAATTAATTAACTTACATCTAAACATTAAGTTGGCAGAGCTGAACGTTATCAGCTTGAATGAAAGTAATTAGGCGCACAGAACTCAGAAATACAAAAAGAATAATTACAGAAGTATTCCATGAATTAGAAGAAGTAACAAAAGTAGTGTAAAGTAACATGTGATTGGTTAAACTATAAGTGTAAAGTAAACATGTGTCTTCCACGTGGCCATTACCGACGAACATAGTCAGGTGTATGAAGCATGGTTACTAATAAGACGGCAACACTCACTGGAGTCGTGTCGTTTGTTTTAACCCTGAAAATGTTATCTTAGTTCGTGTCTTCCACGTGGCCATTACCGACGAACATAGTCAGGTGTATGAAGCACGGTTACTAATAAGACGGCAACACTCACTGTAGTCGTGTCGTTTGTTTTAACCCTGGACATGTTATCTTAGTTCGTGTCTTCCACGTGGCCATTACCGACGAACATAGTCAGGTGTATGAAGCACGGTTTCTAATAAGACGGCAACACTCACGGGAGTAGTGTCGTTTGTTTTAACCCTGGACATGTTATCTTAGTTCGCTCGCCACCATCCCTCACAATCACCTCTCCAACTTTGAAAAAACCGAGCGACGCGCCATGCGCTTAGCATACCACCTTGATCGAGATCACAGCTCCCGAGACCTCTACACCATGTTCCACATCCCCACCCTGCTTGAGTTCCTCAACCAATTGAACCAAACCTACCTCGCCAAAGCCACCGACATACTGGCAGAGTACTTCACTCCACCGTACACCACCAGTCAACACTTCACCATCCATCATCTGATCCACGATCGTTTTTAACCCTGCTCTGCTCGTCCAGCCCCACAACCATTAGCCACTCTTCCCATAACCTACTACTGACGTCCACCTAACGACATCCCCTCTCACTTATTCCATAATCATCATAGTTTTCTATCATCCCCGCTTCACCCTCAGTTAGCTCTGATACAGTTGTAACTTCTCATGTTTTTCCTCTGTTTCAAATGCATTACTTACTTCTTGGGGCCTTATTTCCGGAGACCCGAGCTGCCTGCTTGCCTCGTACAGTCACGATCGATTCCCCTTCACCTACCTATCCTAGGCTGAAGAGGCCCTAGTGCCTACAGCAGCCGTAGCTCCCTGCTACACTTCACGATCCGACTCCGACTCTTAGTTCGTGTCTTCCACGTGGCCATTACCGACGAACATAGTCAGATGTATGAAGCATGGCTACTAATAAGACGGCAACACTCACGGGAGTCGTGTCGTTTGTTTTAACCCTGGACATGTTATCTTAGTTCGTGTCTTCCACGTGGCCATTACCGACGAACATAGTCAGGTGTATGAAGCACGGTTACTAATAAGACGGCAACACTCACGGGAGTCGTGTCGTTTGTTTTAACCCTGGACATGTTATCTTAGTTCGTGTCTTCCACGTGGCCATTACCGACGAACATAGTCAGGTGTATGAAGCATGGTTACTAATAAGACGGCAACACTCACTGGAGTCGTGTCGTTTGTTTTAACCCTGGAAATGTTATCTTAGTTCGTGTCTTCCACGTGGCCATTACCAACGACATAGTCAGGTGTTTGAAACACGGTTACTAATAAGACGGAAACACTCACTGGAGTCGTGTCGTTTGTTTTAACCCTGGTCATGTTATCTTAGTTCGTGTCTTCCACGTGGCCATTACCGACGACATATTCAGGTGTATGAAGCATGGTTACTAATAAGACGGCAACACTCACTGGGGTCGTGTCGTTTGTTTTAACCCTGGAAATGTTATCTTAGTTCGTGTCTTCCACGTGGCCATTACCAACGTTATAGTCAGGTGTATGAAGCACGGTTACTAATAAGACGGCAACACTCACTGGAGTCGTGTCGTTTGTTTTAACCCTGGTCATGTTATCTTAGTTCGTGTCTTCCACGTGGCCATTACCGACGACATATTCAGGTGTATGAAGCATGGTTACTAATAAGACGGCAACACTCACTGGAGTCGTGTCGTTTGTTTTAACCCTGAAAATGTTATCTTAGTTCGTGTCTTCCACGTGGCCATTACCGACGAACATAGTCAGGTGTATGAAGCACGGTTACTAATAAGACGGCAACACTCACTGTAGTCGTGTCGTTTGTTTTAACCCTGGACATGTTATCTTAGTTCGTGTCTTCCACGTGGCCATTACCGACGAACATAGTCAGGTGTATGAAGCACGGTTTCTAATAAGACGGCAACACTCACGGGAGTAGTGTCGTTTGTTTTAACCCTGGACATGTTATCTTAGTTCGCTCGCCACCATCCCTCACAATCACCTCTCCAACTTTGAAAAAACCGAGCGACGCGCCATGCGCTTAGCATACCACCTTGATCGAGATCACAGCTCCCGAGACCTCTACACCATGTTCCACATCCCCACCCTGCTTGAGTTCCTCAACCAATTGAACCAAACCTACCTCGCCAAAGCCACCGACATACTGGCAGAGTACTTCACTCCACCGTACACCACCAGTCAACACTTCACCATCCATCATCTGATCCACGATCGTTTTTAACCCTGCTCTGCTCGTCCAGCCCCACAACCATTAGCCACTCTTCCCATAACCTACTACTGACGTCCACCTAACGACATCCCCTCTCACTTATTCCATAATCATCATAGTTTTCTATCATCCCCGCTTCACCCTCAGTTAGCTCTGATACAGTTGTAACTTCTCATGTTTTTCCTCTGTTTCAAATGCATTACTTACTTCTTGGGGCCTTATTTCCGGAGACCCGAGCTGCCTGCTTGCCTCGTACAGTCACGATCGATTCCCCTTCACCTACCTATCCTAGGCTGAAGAGGCCCTAGTGCCTACGGCAGCCGTAGCTCCCTGCTACACTTCACGATCCGACTCCGACTCTTAGTTCGTGTCTTCCACGTGGCCATTACCGACGAACTTAGTCAGATGTATGAAGCATGGCTACTAATAAGACGGCAACACTCACGGGAGTCGTGTCGTTTGTTTTAACCCTGGACATGTTATCTTAGTTCGTGTCTTTCACGTGGCCATTACCGACGAACATAGTCAGGTGTATGAGCATGGCTACTAATAAGACGGCAACACTCACGGGAGTCGTGTCGTTTGTTTTAACCCTGGACATGTTATCTTAGTTCGTGTCTTCCACGTGGCCATTACCGACGAACATAGTCAGGTGTATAAGCATGGCTACTAATAAGACGGCAACACTCACGGGAGTCGTGTCATTTGTTTTAACCCTAAACATGTTATCTTAGTTCGTCGTGTCTTCCACGTGGCCATTACCGACGAACATAGTCAGGTGTATGAAGCATGGTTACTAATAAGACGGCAACACTCACTGGAGTCGTGTCGTTTGTTTTAACCCTGGAAATGTTATCTTAGTTCGTGTCTTCCACGTGGCCATTACCAACGTTATAGTCAGGTGTATGAAGCACGGTTACTAATAAGACGGCAACACTCACTGGAGTCGTGTCGTTTGTTTTAACCCTGGTCATGTTATCTTAGTTCGTGTCTTCCACATGGCCATTACCAACGACATATTCAGGTGTATGAAGCACGGTTACTAATAAGACGGCAACACTCACTGGAGTCGTGTCGTTTGTTTTAACCCTGTTCATGTTATCTTAGTTCGTGTCTTCCACGTGGCCATTACCAACGACATAGTCAGGTGTATGAAGCACGGTTACTAATAAGATGGCAACACTCACGGGAGTCGTGTCGTTTGTTTTAACCCTGGAAATGTTATCTTAGTTCGTGTCTTCCACGTGGCCATTACCAACGACATAGTCAGGTGTATGAAGCACGGTTACTAATAAGACGGCAACACTCACTGGAGTCGTGTCGTTTGTTTTAACCCTGGTCATGTTATCTTAGTTCGTGTCTTCCACGTGGCCATTACCAACGACATAGTCAGGTGTTTGAAACACGGTTACTAATAAGACGGCAACACTCACTGGAGTCGTCTCGTTTGTTTTAACCCTGGAAATGTTATCTTAGTTCGTGTCTTCCACGTGGCCATTACCGACGAACATAGTAAGGTGTATGAAGCATGGCTACTAATAAGACGGCAACACTCACGGGTGTCGTGTCGTTTGTTTTAACCCTGGACATGTTATCTTAGTTCGTGTCTTCCACGTGGCCATTACCGACGAACATAGTCAGGTGTATAAGCATGGCTACTAATAAGACGGCAACACTCACGGGTGTCGTGTCGTTTGTTTTAACCCTGGACATGTTATCTTAGTTCGTGTCTTCCACGATGAGACATTTTACTACATTCAGTACCTTATATTAAGATTCTTCAGAGGCTGTCGGCCATGTTGGTTTTAATCCCAAAAGAACAATGTTATTTTCGAACCGGACATACTATCACGCGTATCCAAACTAAACAGTTATTTTTAACGGATTTTTGCCAAACAAATTGCATTTGATCAAGAATGAAGTCATGCGTTGGAATTGCTTTGCAAAATCATAACTAGTTTTATGGACAAAAATATAAAAAATATTTAGTTTGAAGTGTTTATTTTCACTTATTTTTCAAAACTAGGCGTATGTATGCAAAATATCAAAAGCACACCCAATGTGCAATATGATAACTTTTAAAATGACATCTCAAATACAAATATTGGTCAATAAATAACGAAAAAAATATAGATTCACAAATAACATTGTCCTTGTGGGTATAAAACCAACATCGCCACAACAACCTCTTCAGAATCTTAATAAACAACTTTAGGTGGAGGATTGAGTCATGTTCGTTCGATGTTCTGTTCGGTCAGGTTTTTAAATGTAGTAATAATTTACAGTACAAGTAAACGTCATACAACACAAATTTATTACAATATAAGCACAAAATGCACAAATATATTACAATACAAGCACAAAATGCACAAATATTGTGGTGATCGATTTTGGTGAACCACGCTCACCTTCTTCAGACCAGAGGGATTCACAAAAGAATCTTTTATTTTTACATTATACTAGCTGTACCCGCCCGCTTCGCCGGTCATAATATTAAGTTTGATTTAGAACCTAATACCTGAAAGAATTCGAGCATTTTTGCTTCTTCTACCAATATTAGATTTTTTAGGAGGCATGTCATAAAAAGTAAACTGCCAAACAAATAATTATTTATTTTTTATTTTCACATTTTACCACATGTTTTAATTGCCGAGGAAAAAAGGTTAACACCAAAAACAGATCACCTGATCAAGTAAAAGTAGTGTGTGCTACACTCTCAAGGTGAAATGTAGAACTACAATAAATCAAAACATATACAGTACTGTTGTTGTGAGAACTTCAATCTGCTTATGGCATGTGAAACTACATTAAACCACACAGTCATATGATTTTTTGTAAACAATTCAGATTCTCCATTTGAATAACATGGGATCTTTAGGAGCCCGTGGGGCGGGACCCTGTGGACGGATCTGCATCAAACTTCAAAGAAACCATCTCAGGAGTATACAGGACATCATCCTAAAGTTTCATGGCGATCGGTTGGATGGTTTGGCAGCGCATAAACTTCAAACATAATATATATATATATATATATATATATATATATATTATACAAAAAGATTCTTTTGTGAATCCCTCTGGTCTGAGGAAGGTGAGCGTGGTTCACCGAAATCGATCACCATAATATTTGTGCATTTTGTGCTTGTATTGTAATATATTTGTGCATTTTGTGCTTATATTGTAATAAATTTGTGTTGTGTGACGTTTACTTGTACTGTAGCCTATATGTACCAACACGTATTATGCAATTAAAAAACAATTAGTAATAATTTAGTCCAAAAGTGAAAACTTTTCTCCAAAATAGGCTAACAAAAAAAATATATCCATCTCAAACAATATTTCACACTTTTAACAGTAAACATTTCAGAATAAGGAAACAAGAACAATGTATTTTCTTTATATTTATTGTACTTTTCATGTTATGTATATATTTAACAGTATAATGTTTGTTTGTATTAAAAGTTAAATATAAATATAATTCAAGAGTTCACGGGTCAAAACATTCCTCCGTCCGAAAAGTGTCTAATTGCACCGGTGGTCAAAATCTACCCACCTCACTTATCCCCGCTGCAAATTCCTTCGACCGCCGGAGCCGGTGCAATTGGAAGGCCCCTTCCTTCCCCACCCCACTACATTTCTTCAAACATAGTTTATAAGTGTTTAACAATTTCGCAATGGAATATTCTATCAAACACTTGCCGATGTTTCGTGGCACATACTAATGGTAGACCATAGCAGGTTCTAACTAATAAATATGGTAACTATGTATTTAATGTTTAATTTTGTGTTTATCCGTGGCAACACTAACATCTAACCTAACCTAACCTAACCTAACCTAACCTAACCTAACCTAACCTAACCTAACCTAACCTAACCGACTCATGACTCATGTCATAACAAAGGGTGTGGAATTTGGCACGGTCAGCTTGGGGTTACTGTATTAGGAATCCGGCCTGGTTGGACTTTCCCGGCTCATGTCATAAACAAGAAATTTTTGTTCATGATCCTCTTAATAAGTACAGCAGATGTTGCAGAGAGCTTCCTATAGTTTTAATTACAGTGAATCTGGACTGTTTTATTTCATGTTATTAGATGGACTCATGTTAGTCACATACTGGTAACTGGCTAACATTATTTTCCAAAGTTCTAGTTTTGATAACAACTCTGTTATGTAATGATGGAAATAAATAATTTATTCATTAGGTTAGGTTCAGTTCGCTCAGGTTCGACTCTGTTCGTTCCATTAGGTTACATTAGGTTCGGCTCAGTTGGATTCGGTTAGATTCAGTTCGGTCAGATCGGATCGGTTCGTTAGATTCAGTTACGTTGGTTTGGAGTATGTTAGATTCGGCTTGATTAGTTTCTGTGTTGTTATATAAGGTCACGTTAGGTTGGATTGGGTTTATTAGATTCGATGAGGTTATGTTAGATATGTTGGTTTGGTTAGTTTCAGGTGTGTTTAGGTTAAATTTAGTAAGGTTACAATAATTTATTGTAACTATATTTATATTAGATCACAAATTTTTGTTGTATTTTTTAGTTTCTACGTATGGATGGTTACCATTCTATGGTAAAGTAACGTGTCGCTGGACAAGCTATGGTATTATAGTTGTCAAATAAAGGCAATGAATGTAATATTACACGTTAACCTTACAATTGCCTATTACAGTTAAATGTAAGTGTCCGATGTAGAGATTGCCAGGTAATGCGAAGTGAAGCGTATAATGCGAGCGATGAGTTGCACTGGGAGCAAGCAAGGGCACGCATTACAATGACTTGCATCGCTTAGAATAGGTGACAAGGTGAAGCAATACTAACGGTTACATGTTTCCTTGTTCAACATATTCTAATTACAGGCAAATTGAAACATCACATTACTAAAACAACGGAACACGATGCAATACGACGTAAACACAGAGAGCGATGTAATATTCTACGGAACACGATGCAATACGACGTAAACACGACGAGCGATGTAATATTCCACGGAACACGATGCAATACGACGTAAACACGACGAGCGATGTAATATTCCACGGAACACGATGCAATACGACGTAAACACAGAGAGCGATGTAATATTCCACGGGACACGATGCAATACGACGTAAACACGACGAGCGATGTAATATTCCACGGAACACGTTGAGACATGTACGGTACATGATGGTACGACGGAAGTGTGCATCAATTAGTAGCCTCATACTCAGTATAAAAAAGAATAAAGAGAGGTTAGCTGTAGTAGGACGTTGTCATATGCACATTGTCAATGTAAAATACTTACAACGAAATAGGAGAGATACTTTCACCTCTTGAAGGAACCCATCAAGTATTTGTATCATAACTGTGGTAGCTGCCATACCATCTGACCGCGTTAAAAACGCGTGTGAGAAAATACACTGGATTGCCTGTAAGGTTGAACTTGTTTGGTTTTAATACAAACATATGATAAATAATTTAGACACAGCAATGTTTATTGTTTACTCGACGATGTTGTACAAATAATTTTAAAATAAGAATTGCGATTTTTAAGTTTACGATTACAATGAATATTGTATTTAGTTAGTGTAATTTATTATATTTACATTTTAATATCAGTTTTGTTTTAATCAATGAAGTTTATTTAGTGTAGTTTATTGTATTTACTTTTTTATTTTTATATGTCTTAGTCAAAATAAATATGACGAGGTTTCGTGACAGTCCAGCTACCAGATTTGTTGCTCGTTTAGAACTATCCAGAGTAAACGTACAACTTTAAAAGATTTGCTGTGGACGCGAACAACACCACACCCCATGGTTCAGTCATGTTCACACTGAAGCGATTGATGTCCAACTTAATTGAGCCATTAGTGGCACTCTCATGTCAACTCCACTTCCTTGGCTCCCAGTGCTGTGCAATATAGCTCCTCCAGATAGAAGTCAGGAGGCACTACTGAAAGAATTCAATAACATCTTGAATGCCCCGCACCTGCCCATTACACAGGATCTCCCACGTCAGAACGGTTGCTTAAAATCTCGAAACCCACCTCTACGTACTGCTTTCATGTTGAGCAGATCCAATATCTCGCCCAATACTAGCTGAGCCGTAGCGTGGAACAGTTTCCTTGTTAACTATCCGTCAATACCCCCTTATAAGTGGGATGAATCTCCTTCGTAGGGAGTGGACACTGTTGAATCGGTTCCAAACTGGCGTCGGCAGATGTAACTACTGGAATAAATTGGAATTGACACCTAATCAGTCATGTGATTGCGTAGAGTCTATCCAAACAATGGATCACATAGTTACAGAGTACCCCCTGCGCTCGTTTACTGATTGATTAGCCAGCATAAACAGAATCAATGAGGCAGTTCTTAAATGGCTCGACCTTTGTGACAGGAGATCAATTTAAATGTTTATTCAACGAATATTTGTTACCAGTTAATAACTGGTACCAGACAATACTATTAGTAAGTATTATTATGGACATTTGGCCAAAATAAATAGAAATAGACCATTTTCAGACAAAAGAACTGATTATTTTTTATTTAAAAAAAAGCATAACTGTTGTAATGATTCAAGAGTGAATATTAATGTTATGCTCAATTTAAACAGCTGTTTCAATACTTGAAACATGTTATTTATTTATACATTTCCAAATCCAAATCAAACAACTTTTTATTGGATTAATTGGACAAATCAATGGAACTATCTTTTAATTTCAACCAACCGTTAAACAACAATATCAATATGTACGTAAATTAATAGGATATACAAGTTTGGAAATGATAGGGAACACAAGGATGTTGCACTTTCGAGCCAATGACGTCGTCACTGCCACAGCACGGCTGAGCCAGCAGCCGTGTATTCTTATGAATTCAGTTTGTTTTAGTCGCACTTTTGTTGTTGTGTGTTGTTTTATTTGTGTATAGGTGAGTTATGTAAACATGCCTAGTTGTGCAGTTGTGGGGTGTACAAATCACAGCGATAAAGGTAAACAGTTAGGTATAACATTCCATAGGTTTCCTAAGATGAACTAATTCATAAACAGTGGGTTCATTTTTGTAAGAAGAAGGATGTGTTTAATTCTAAAACGGCAGAAATTTGTTCTGAGCACTTTACAGCATGTGATTTTGAGAGAGATTTGAAGTCAGATTTATTGAATCTTAAACCAAGATTTATTTTGAAGAAAAGTGTTTTCCCAAGCCTTAGAGCGCC
Organism: Stictocephala bisonia; assembly: GCA_035578905.1. Classification (NCBI taxonomy): domain Eukaryota; kingdom Metazoa; phylum Arthropoda; class Insecta; order Hemiptera; family Membracidae; genus Stictocephala; species Stictocephala bisonia. Next base: position 390,190 of record JAQJVL010000550.1, on the reverse strand, counting down.
ATTGGGGCCGAATACATCATCTACCTTGTCAAAAAACAGTAGTCTTGCTGGAAAACGGAAAAATAAACAAATTATTACCTCTTTATTAGATAACTCTAAACTAGAAGTTTCTCATGAACAACTTAGTGAGAATGAATTAATCACAGAATCCTTATTACAAATATTTAATTACAGTTATATTACAGTGTATTTACAAAAAGTAACTTAATATACAATGAGTCAATACTTAAAGAAACCTCATCCCTAAACGAAAACAATGAAAAACTGTCTAATGATTTGGAGTCAGCCAATTTACTTATAGACACATTAAAAGCGTAAACTGCACTAATTTGAAAATATTTTTTCATTATGCCAACAACTATAAATACAGAAAAATAAATGTACAAATTGGGCTTCCGAAGATATATTAAAGGTCGTTACAGTACGTTGTTTACCGAAAAAAAATGTCTTGTATCTAAAAGAAGTTACGACTCCACCTTGGTTTTTAGATGTTAGTATAGGTCTATTAAAGGGCCAATCAGTAATTTTTAATGATAATTTTCAAAAAGATGTCATTTTATGTTTCGATGAAATAAAAGTAAAATCAGACATTTGTTATGACCATCTTCAAGATATTGTGACGTTTTTACACGTCCTAATTTATAAATAATTAATCACTATGTGGGTTTACAAATAAGCAACACGATATACTAAACAATTACTAAATTTATTGAATATATAAAATTAACTTATTATATTTAAATGGATTAATTCCTTAACTTTAACTATTGTGAAAAGTACAATTTACTATTAGGCCTACTGTTACAGTTAAACTAATTTATATTTACAATCTTAGATGGCATCAATAATTACAACTACTAATTGCAAAGTGACTTTACTAAATTCCCTTCTTTTAATTACAATTCCTAGCTCTATAAAGTGGCTTTCCTAGATTCTCTACTATTATTTACAATTACTGACTACTAAGTGACTTTACTAGATTCCCTACTACCTACAGTCCAATGCTAACAGTTCACTCACAGTTTCTTCAGTGTCCCTTCAGAAGTCGTCCACAAGTACCGCACTGCTCCTTCGTTGATCCTCACAACGAACCACTCACCGGTAACTTCTCCGTAGACCACTTCACTATACTCGGACACTTCACTCGCACTGTAGAACTCGCTCACTGTCGCTGCAAACACCCGGGCTGTAGGCTCTAGACTCACTGACTGACTAACTGACTGACTAACTGACTAGCGCTGGTATCCGGGCCGTATATATCACCTGCAGGTCTCCATCTAGAAGCTTCTTGAATTCCCCTGCGTCCGAAGTTCCATGACAGAGCTGGCTCGTCAACCCAGAAGATTCTAGAAGTCCAGTGAAGAGGTAAAGGGGCGTTCATGCGTAAGCCATTGTGCCCCAAAGGTTGTAAACAAGCAGGGCAGGTGGTCAGCGACCCATCCATTACTTCCGCATCACCGGTTCCCAGGATGGAGACCACTCTGAATGTCACACCGCCCCCTCCTTAAGGCTGATCGTCCCGATCAGCTTCCGCTCCATGGTACGGTGCTAGGCGATCAAGGTGGACCACAAGCATCTTGCCTCTTGGGTGTCTTTGAATCCTGTAGACCACATCGTTGATTCGTGTCACTACCCGATAAGGTCCTTGCCAATCCTGTTGAAATTTCGGGCATCTCCCCTTCTTCCGGATGGGACTGTAGAGCCACACCAGGTCGTTCACCTGGAATCCAGTGGAATTGGCTTGCCGGTCGTAGCGAGCTTTCATTTTGTCACTGGCCATTTTTAGGTGCTGACGAGCGAACTCGTGAGTGTCGTGTAGGTGGTCGACGAGCTCGCAGGCGTAGTCCGTTGCGGGCTGCTTTGCGTCAGGTGGCAGGCCGAACATGAGGTCACTAGGCAGCCGCAGCTCCCTTCCGAAGATCATCCTCGCTGGGGTGAAACCCGTAGTATCGTGGACCGAAGATCTGTACGCCAGGAGGAAAATGGGCACCTTCCGATCCCAATCCCGCTGATTGGTGGACACAACTTTCCTGAGGTGTCCAACGAGTGTCTTTATGTATCTCTCGACCATCCCATCAGATTGCGGATGAAGCGCAGTGGTCCGTGTCTTGTGCACTCCGAGACGCTGAAGCACCTCCTTCATCAACAAGGATCCGAAGTTCGTCCCTTGGTCGCTGTGCAGCTCACGTGGCACTCCATACCGACAGATGAATTCGTTCACCAAGCACCCAGCCACTGTTGCTGCTTCTTGATTTGGTATGGCGTATACTTCTGGCCATTTCGTAAAGTAGTCCATGACCACCAGGAGATATTTATTTCCTGCATCTGACATGGGAAATGGACCGGCGATGTCGATGGCGATCCTCTCGAAGGGTGCCCCAACGTTGTACTGTTGCATTCGGCCTCGACTTCTTGTTTGTGGCCCTCGGCTTCCAGTACAGATATCACATTGGCGGCACCACTTCTCTATATCAGCCCTCAAGTTCAACCAGTAGAACCGCTGACGTAGCTTGTCCACCGTTCTGTTGACACCTAAGTGCCCACCAGATGCTCCATTGTGGATCTCCTCCAGCACTTCCTTTCTTTTACTTCTGGGGAGCACAATCTGTTCAATCTGCTTCCTACCATTAGGGGCCTCCCAGATTCTTATAAGCACTCCGTTCTTAACCTTCATTGAGTCCCACTGTGCCCAGTAGCTCTTATACACATGGTTCCTAGCTGCAATGTCCTCCCAGCTAGGACGAGCCCCCGATTCCTTCTCCCGCAGCAGTGGTCCAACCTCACTATCCTCAAGCTGTTCTTTACGGAGTTCCTCCGTCTCCCATCCACTAGCTGGCTCCAAAGAGACACAACGCACTTCAACGGACGGATTCCTTTCTTCTACCTTGGAGCAGTGCTTACAACCCTCTGGGCAAGGTCGGCGAGACAGGGCGTCGGCATTGGAATGGTTTCTCCCTCGTCGGTGTTCAGAGGTGAAGTTGTATTCTTGAAGACGCTGGGTTGACAGTTGCCTCTTCCCATCAACCCTGTTTAGTTTTCCCTGCCTCTGCCCCCGAGAGGCTTTACTCGGGCATTTACTTCGGTAATGGCCTAACTCTCCACACCCCCAACAGTGAATCTCCTTCTTCCGGTCCCTCAGGGCATCAAGCACTTTTCTTACGATGTCTTCTATCTTCATAGGTTCTTCTTCCTCTGCGTAGACTTCGCAGACGTGCCTGGCCCCGGACGGATTGCTTTACGGCCTCAAACTCTAAGGCTTGCGTCAGGGCCTCGTTTAAAGTGTTAGGCCGGGCCAACTTTACAGCCTGCTGCGTATCAGCATCCCGCAGCCCATCGAGGAACCTTTCAATGGATAGGCTCTCGTAAACAGCTTCGTCCACTGTGGGATAAGCGCCCCTCACTAATCGTGCGATGTCAGCTTCGAATTCTTGAAGACTCTCATTGGACTTCTGGTGACGACTCCTGAGCTGAGATCTGTAGACCAGTTCCATGTGTTTATGTCCGAACCGCATTTCCAACCGTCTAATCAAATCTTCGTAATTCTGTCGCTCAGCAGGTGGAACGGTTTGCAGTACGCTCAGAGCTTCTCCACGGAGTGAAAGGCACAACATGGACGCCTTCGCTGATGATGGCCAATTGTAGACAGCAGCGGCAGTCTCAAACAAAGTAATAAAATCTTCCCAGGACATCTTTCCGTCAAAGGTTGGCAAACTTGCGTTATTTACGGATGGACTCACACTGGACCGAGGTTCCAGGCTGGGCGGTTGCTGTCCACTTCCTGAGATCCCAGGTGGTTCGTTGCAGGTTATTGACTCCTTCCTCCCCTGAACCATTTCTTCTAAAAACCTAATCCTATCACCTAATTGCTTCGAACAGTCATCTAATTGTTTTTTAAATTTGCTCGAACAGTCATCTAATTGTTTTTTAAATTCGTTCGAACTGTCATCTAATTGTTTTTTAAATTAGTCTTCAACTTTGCAAATTTTATAATTAAATTCTGTAGCTAACTCTTCCTTCAAGGTTTTACAATTACTATTTAGTTTTTCGGTTAAGTCATCTTTCACTTCTTTTAAGTCACTATTTAATTTATATAATTCCTCTGCATTTCCTTTTAAGTAATTTTGTAATTTCTCGACATTTCCTTTTAAGTCACTTTGTAATTCTTCTGCATTTCTTTTTAAGTCACTTTGTAATTCCTCTGCATTTCTTTTTAAGTCACCTTGTAATTTCTCGACATTTCTGGTAATCATAGACTTAAGTGAACTAGCTTCAGTTTCAAAAAGGAATGTTTCTGGATCATCCCCTGCTTCTAGCATTGCCTGCTTAAGTCTACTTACTAAAACTGATTTTGTTCCAGTATGATCTAAGTCCCTTTCTTCTAACTCCCGCTTTAAATCAGCCACTTTTAAGTCTACTAACTTAACCCCACTAGATGCCATCGTCTTTGCAAAACTACGTCTGAACAATATAGAATTACAGTAATTGAATTCAATAAACAGCTTAACAATAACTATCAATAAATAAAAATTTTAAACGTGTTGCTCAACAAATCAATCCCACTTCTGACACCAGTGTGAAGTTTTTACACGTCCTAATTTATAAATAATTAATCACTAAGTGGGTTTTACAAATAAGCAACACGATATACTAAACAATTACTAAATTTATTGAATATATAAAATTAACTTATTATATTTAAATGGATTAATTCCTTAACTTTAACTATTGTGAAAAGTACAATTTACTATTAGGCCTACTGTTACAGTTAAACTAATTTATATTTACAATCTTAGATGGCATCAATAATTACAACTACTAATTGCAAAGTGACTTTACTAAATTCCCTTCTTTTAATTACAATTCCTAGCTCTATAAAGTGGCTTTCCTAGATTCTCTACTATTATTTACAATTACTAACTATAAAGTGACTCTACTAGATTCCCTACTACCTACAGTCCAATGCTAACAGTTCACTCACAGTTTCTTCAGTGTCCCTTCAGAAGTCGCCCACAAGTACCGCACTGCTCCTTCGTTGATCCCCACAACGAACCACTCACCGGTAACTTCTCCGTAGACCACTTCACTATACTCGGACACTTCACTCGCACTGTAGAACTCGCTCACTGTCGCTGCAAACACCCGGGCTGTAGGCTCTAGACTCACTGACTGACTAACTGACTGACTAACTGACTAGCGCTGGTATCCGGGCCGTATATATCACCTGCAGGTCTCCATCTAGAAGCTTCTTGAATTCCCCTGCGTCCGAAGTTCCATGACAGAGCTGGCTCGTCAACCCAGAAGATTCTAGAAGTCCAGTGAAGAGGTAAAGGGGCGTTCATGCGTAAGCCATTGTGCCCCAAAGGTTGTAAACAAGCAGGGCAGGTGGTCAGCGACCCATCCATTACTTCCGCATCACCGGTTCCCAGGATGGAGACCACTCTGAATGTCACAATATTCAGGGGGACACACAAAACAAGTTTGTATTGTATATTTTTTAAACTTTCAAATATTCAAACACGTTGAATACAATTAGATACAATTCAATAGATACAAATAGAACTTTTTTAAACCACTTAATATAATACACGTCGATTAAATATAAACAACGATAATTAATGCAAAATTATAATAAATAATGCAAAATAGCAACGAACAAACTATATTCACTGCGTATTTATTATAATGTTAAATGCCGTTGACGGTGGCAATGATGTCAGCAGCTAAGAGCGATCGTGCGTGTAATAATATATATCTATCTATATCTATAAAATCCAATGTATGTTTGTCTGTCCTTTATGCGCTACCAAACCGTCCAGCCGATCGCCATGAAACATGGGGAAGTTGTTCTATATACCCCAGGGAAGGTTTCTGTCCTATTCCCGTTTCTTTAATCCCTCAGGGCTCCATCCCTTGGACGTCTAAAGTTTCAATTTTAATCAAATAGCAGGATGCATGAAGGTATAATAAGTCAAATATAAAAAGAATATCAGCTGTGGGTTTTAAATATGTCAAAATTAAATTAAACCATGTATTAATTTTTTTAACTGTTTATATTTTTATGTTTTGATTTCTTGTGAAGCTATATTAATTGATTGATTTATTTGATTAACAGCTGTTAAATAAAAACAAATAGAATAAAATTGTGGTAGGCAAAACTTTCAAAATTAAAAATAATTGAGTACAGTAGTAAACTACAAAAAACATCAGCTGTTGTACATTGGATACTGTGTAACTGTAAACTGAAAGGTTGCTGCACATTTCAATGATACAATCAAAACTCAATATTATGACCGGCGAAGCGGGCGGGTACAGCTAGTTAATAATATTATTATTGAAAGTATTTGTATAGCCCTATTAATAGTTATTAACAAGTGACAGCCTAGTTGTTAATGAAAACAGCGATTTAAGAAAACCAGTTTCTGGTTATTACTGTACTACATTCAGTGTAACAGGTGAACTACGTAATACGTCTGTGCGACGTCATTGACACCAAGATTTACTACGCACCATGCGCATGAACATTACCGTATTATTCAAGTTACCGGGATATATACTGCATATATCATCATTATTAGTTATAACAATTAAATGTACTTTCATACAAAAAAATACCAAAATTATCTAGATAGTCAAGAAAGCACCAAGTTTAAATCTGAAAATGTTAAAAAAATAATTGCTATATCACGATAGTTATTATATATGCCATATTACGTAATATTATATAAAATAAATTACCTATGTCAACAGTTCAAATGTGTTGTGATGTGTATTACGATCGTTTAAGCATCTTTCTGACATCATCAGATACAATGCCAAAAAGGCTTCAATGAACTGTATCATCGTAATACACATCACAACAAATTTGAACTTTTGACAGAGGTAATTTATTTTATATAATCTTAAAACCGTTCCAAGGCTAAATTAACAGTTTTTTAATATTATTTAATGTGAAACGAAACCAAAGAATAATTATTCTTTAGTATTGATACTAAATGGAATTAATGTGTGTGACGTGTCTACTTTACTTGCCAACGAGGAAGGAGCACACATTTGCAGTGTAAGTAATGTGTGTGACGTGTCAACTTTACTTGCCAACGAGGAAGGAGCACACATTTGTAATGTAAGTATGTGTGTGAGGTGTCTACTTTACTTGCCAACGAGGAAGTGGCACACATTTGTAATGTAAGTAATGTGTGTGACGTGTCTACTTTACTTGCCAACGAGGAAGTGGCACACATTTGTAATGTAAGTAATGTGTGTGAGGTGTCTACTTTACTTGCCAACGAGGAAGTGGCACACATTTGTAATGTAAGTAATGTGTGTGACGTGTCTACTTTACTTGCCAACGAGGAAGGAGCACACATTTGTAATGTAAGTAATGTGTGTGTGTGACGTGTCTACTTTACTTGAAATCGAGGAAGGAGCACATATTTGTAATGTAAGTAATGTGTGTGACGTGTCTATTTTACTTGCCAACGAGGAAGGAGCACACATTTGTAATGTAAGTAATGTGTGTGACGTGTCTACTTTACTTGCCAACGAGGAAGGAGCACACATTTGTAATGTAAGTAATGTGTGTGACGTGTCTACTTTACTTGCCAACGAGGAAGGAGCACACATTTGTAATGTAAGTAATGTGTGTGACGTGTCTACTTTACTTGCCAACGAGGAAGGAGCACACAGTTGTAATGTAAGTAATGTGTGTGACGTGTCTACTTTATTTGCCTACGAGGAAGGAGCACACATTTGAAATAAATTTTCATCGGAATAAATTTTTAAAGAGTTAAAATTAGATACTAAATAGAGCTAAAATAAACGCCAGGCATTTAACAGATCATTTGAAAAGTTTAAAATATTCAGGCTCTTTGTCCTCGAACTTTTAAAGTTTTCTGAACAGAATTCTAAAAGTTTCTTGCACAACATCGATCCCTATCTAGAGAACAAGTGGTTGATTTGGTAGGAAATAAAATTTCGTTGTATATACAATACATTAGTGGGATAGTTCTAACAATGAACTATTTGGTTCTTAATTTACAAAAGAAAACCATAACACATTTTTGTAGAAAACTATCTGAATTATTTTTCGTACGATTTAACAAGTAATACATACTGGGTGTATATTATGTCTGGAAACACCTAAACATATGCCCTATTCATAAAAATATAAATTCGAAACTTTTTACAATCGTGATAGGATTGGGCACCTACCTTTTGGAACAACGTTTAGTCATGTTGTACTGGTACTAACATTCTTAATGTCGTACTAACAACACACAAAAAGTTACAATATACTTAAAATATTATGATTTAAATTTATAAAATGTATTATTATATTTTAATTTTTATCAAAATATTCTTAAATTAAGGCTAGGGTCACATTCGGCGTGTTTCACGTCACGGTAGATTTCTGACCACCGCTTGGCGCGGTTTCCGAACGTGGCGGTGAAACCGCTGGCAAACCGCCCCACATACTATCAAATGGAAGCAGTTACATTCAGCGGACTTGTCGCAGCCTGGCCCCCTCTCCAAGTTATTCGTTGTTGATGTCAGTCATTCGTGCACAACTTGCGCTGTGGGAGTTCTTATGTTGCTTACTGTTCAAGAATATTATTTTATTCTTTATTATTTTTCTTTTACTATGTTTGACACGGAAAAATTAATTAATGAAATTCGTCACTGCCCACCATTGTGGCAGATCTCTAACAAATATTATAGTAATAGAGACATGAAAAATAAAACGTGGATGAGTAAGGCAAAGTATGATTGACAATTGGGAACTAAAGTCACTTGAAGAAAAGAACAAAGAAAGTACCTGTAAGTCTTAAACTATTTATTTAATTAGACAATCTCAATTCAAAATCAGACTTTTTACTGTGTCATGTATGCAAAAATATTTTACACTATTCTTTTGTAGCTAAGAAACATTTTTACAAAGTCAACCACTCACAAATGCCTACAAACATAAAAATAAGTTACCTTAATTCAAATCTGGCCTGTGAGTGTATTAATTAATAATTTCTTACCTCAAAGTAACATCCATTCGTTCTTCTGCTGATATGGACAATTTTAATCTTGTGTCATGCTTCGTAACACTGTCCCTCAACATAGAACATAGTTCTGAAAATGATGGTTCACTCATCCGAAATAAGAGAAGAACTTCAATTAGTCGTTTAATAAATGTACCATCAGGGTATGGTACTGGCCCTCTTGCAAACGCACTGTATTTGAAGCCGCGTTTGCACTAAAGTTGACAACTAAATGTAGAAAACAAACAGTTGTCAACTAAGAGTTGCTCTTCTCAATTATAGCAACAAGTAGTATATATTTTGTAGAAAACTAACAGCTGTCAACTAAGAGTTGCTCTTCTCAATTAGAGCAACAAGTGGAATATATTTTGTAGAAAACTAACAGTTGTCAACTAAGAGTTGCTCTTCTCAATTAGAGCAACAAGTGGAATATATTTTGTAGAAAACTAACAGTTGTCAACTAAGAGTTGCTCTTCTCAATTAGAGCAACAAGTGGAATATATTTTGTAGAAAACTAACAGTTGTCAACTAAGAGTTGCTCTTCTCAATTAGAGCAACAAGTGGAATATATTTTGTAGAAAACTAACAGTTGTCAACTAAGAGTTGCTCTTCTCAAATTAGAACAACAAGTGGAATATATTTTGTAGAAAACTAACAGTTGTCAACTAAGAGTTGCTCTTCTCAAATTAGAGCAACAAGTGGAATATATTTTGTAGAAAACTAAAAGTTGATTTTTTAAAATTTAGAGCCACAAGTGGACATTTTGTTGCCAAAGAATTGGCGTGTGAAAGATTAAAAGACAGTAGTGTACGAATATCGGACGAAGAAGACGCAATTATTACCGTGGTTGCCTGTGTCATCATAGCGAGCCACTATACCAGAGGTCCCCGAAGATTTTGGGTGACACTCTTGTAAAGGCTAGGAATAGGTACAGTAGCAGTGACATGATAGCTGATCTCCGAGAAGATTACGTCGATCCGTTGAGTGGTGAGCTGACGTGCGACGGGAGTGTCGAAAACTTTCTAGAATTACCAGTAGTGACTTTAAGTGTATGATTTCAATGATCGGTCATAAAATCAATAAACGTGACACAAACTGCAGGAAAGCAGTACTTGTGCAAGATGTCATGTCCGGGGCACGTGGAGGAGGGACAGTTACCTACAAGTTGTTTGCACATTGTACAAAGCGCGCAACAACAAATATCCCACTTTTTGTTGTCGACATTCTATGACCTTTACCGAAACTCCACGGGAAATAAAAATTTAGTGGAAGATATCTATCTCCACAAGTGGAAGACAGAAAAAGTTGCTATATTTTGAAGAAAAAGCACAAATTGCTGAAACTTGTGGAAATAAAACTTAGTTGAAGACTTTGGTGTAATCGCGGCTTAACGGGTGCACTCCGAATCTCCTACTTTTCTTGCGTATTAAATATGAACTCACAGCAATTGCCAAAGGCAAGTCAACCCCCTTCGTGAAGACATATTTTCAAGTGTCAACTTAGGACCTAGGACGTCATCCAGTAGAGCGGTAGCACCGCCCACTGGGACAGCACTCAGCTGATCCGCCAGTAACCACTGTAAACAATTAATTGAAAAGCAGCATGTGTGTCACACGCCGAATGTGACCCTAGTAGTATAATTTTTCTACTTCTAATTTGAATTTTTTTGCATTTTTCTAAATTTTTTATGTTTAGTGGTAGGTGAGAGTAAAGACGTTTTCCAAAATATAATACTCATAATCAGAATTTAATAAAACAAAAAACACGTATATATAACACGTATAAATATATACGTGTTTCTTTTTGTTAAATTCTGATAATGAGTATTTTTTATGTATAAATTAGTTCTTCTTTTACTATAATCGTGTGTACTTATTTTTTTAACAATGTAACACATACAAAATTTTACGTATTTTAAGTTAAAATATAATGATTTATTTTTATACAATTCAATATTATATCTTAATCTTTATCAAAATATTCTTCAACTGAGTAGATGGCTTTGTTCAAAATATAATTTTGTACTTTTAATTAGATTTTTTGTATTTTTGTACATTTCATATGTTTAGTGGTAGGTAAGAATAAAATTTGTAAAAAATAAAAAAGTAAAAAATTGTGATTTTTTGTTAAATTTTGTATTATGATTATTTTTTATGCATAATTTTGATCTTCATATATTATTATAATCATGTGTATTTCTTTTTTCAATAATTGTACAAGGCAAATTTTATTTGGCTATGAGAATATTTTCAAATATGTACAATCCATAAACTGTCAATACGCCTAATTCTATAAAATGATTTTTGCAGAATAATTTTATACTTTTTCGAACATTATTCAATTTTAATGTAGTGTCAATTTTTGTAATTTTAAAATTGTAACTAAATTCTTCTTACTTGTTGCTTTATATAAAGAAATTCCATATTGTAAAATTTGAATATAAGAAATATATATCATTTTCAAAATCATCAAGTTACAAAAATATTTAAAACATCGTAAAACATATAATCTAGAACTAACACTTTTACAGACACTCTCAGTATGGGAATTCCAATCTAAAATTACTTTCAAAGTCCAACCAGAGACAATTTTTTCTGTTTTTAATTATATATATATATATATATATATATATATATATATATATATATATATATATATTCATTGAAAACATTCATACCATTAATATTTTTCTTATTTTGACAAAATATAAAATCGACAAAGTGGTTTTTTTTATGATTTAAAAGTACATTTTTTTGCCAAAGTCATTAATATTAGTTATAGTTTCATTTAAATTTTCTTTTAGAAATTGTGTTTTTTCTTTCTAAAAAAATAAACGCTCGTATAGTCAAAAATAAATCAAATACAAACTATAATAATTTGTATTTAAATTGCAACTACGCCAAATCACATAACCGCGATGGCAACTTAGTAAGACGCGGCTGAGATTAACGACTGCGATAGTAAACAAAACAAACTAAAGGTTTGATTTATGTAACCGAGTTTATTTTTGTCCGCTTATCCGACGTGTTAAATTACTCTAATGGGGCATATCGATCTGGCTATCGTATTTATGACGAAACAGGCCAGTATCGACATTTCATCACTGACCGTCGATCGAGTAGTCAAGTCTTAGTATAGAGATTTTCAGCCATAAGTTACTTTCTTATAACCATACTTAATACAATAACTACTTGACATTTCATCACTGACCGTCGATCGAGTAGTCAGGTCTTAGTATAGAGACTTTCAGCCATAAGTTACTTTCTTATAACCATACTTAATACAATAACTACTTGACATTTCATCACTGACCGTCGATCGAGTAGTCGGGTCTTAGTATAGAGACTTTCAGCCATAAGTTACTTTCTTATAACTATACTTAATACAATAACTACTTGACATTTCATCACTGACCGTCGATCGAGTAGTCAGGTCTTAGTATAGAGACTTTCAACCATAAGTTACTTTCTTATAACCATACTTAATACAATAACTACTTGACATTTCATCACTGATCGTCGATCGAGTAGTCAGGTCTTAGTATAGAGACTTTCAGCCATAAGTTACTTTCTTATAACCATACTTAATACAATAACTACTTGACATTTCATCAGTGACCGTCGATCGAGTAGTCGGGTCTTAGTATAGAGACTTTCAGCCATAAGTTATTTTCTTATAACCAGACTTAATACAATAACTACTTGACATTTCATCACTGACCGTCGATCGAGTAGTCGGGTCTTAGTATAGAGACTTTCAGCCATAAGTTACTTTCTTATAACCAGACTTAATACAATAACTACTTGACATTTCATCACTGACCGTCGATCGAGTAGTCGGGTCTTAGTATAGAGACTTTCAGCCATAAGTTACTTTCTTATAACCATACTTAATACAATAACTACTTGACATTTTTAATACAGGCAATCTTTAATAATTATTACTAAGAGTTTGTTCGGCAACCACTAAATTTGAGGTACCTGAAAACGCACGTTTAACTTTAAAAAATGTTGCTTTGCTAAACTAGTATAGTATGCAGCACGCTTATAAATCTATGGAGTTCAACTCCTGCTTTTGAAGTGATAAATAAATAAATAATAAATAAATTAAATAACAATATAAATAAATAAATTAAAATATAAATATAAATAAATAAATAAATAAATTAAATAAACAATAAATAAATTCCTGCACGATTCAAACGGCTCTCTTCTCGTCACTCGTGAATATGTTGCTACGGTCCACCGGGGCCCTAAATACTAAGGCGGTTCCACTATGTGTAAACTACACGAGATATTTACAAATATCAATTAATAGACACTATTTTAGCCCTTGAAATCAAACCACTGTTATTTACAGTAATTAATTAATGGCACTCGATACGTTTATTTAACACTAAGTATACCAGAATATGTAATAAATCTTCCACTTGTATTGGCCAAATTTTTTTTGGGTTTAAGAACTCGCATACTTTTAAGTCTGGCATTTTCCATGTAAAAATTAGTGATCATGGTATGACAGTTTTAATTATGAATTTTTAAATAAATAAAAACAGTACCATGTAAAATTATTTTAAATAACCATTTCGAAACAATTAACTACAATCATCTTTAACAATCTGAGATAATGTACATGTACTCATGACTGTGAGAACGTTATAAAGCCTTGGAAGAATTATCGTGTAGTATCAACACCTGTAAACAAGTAAAACATCTTAACACTAAGTTACAGAAAGCGAAATCCAGAGGTCCATTAAAGATTAAAACACAAAAAATGTACTGGCGTTGATATGTTGTCTGTCAAGCTTACTAAGGGGAAAAAATCAGAAATATCTCTTTTTATCCAACATGATTAATATTAGTTTTTCAAGGGGTGTGTTTTCTAATAAGCTAAAGCAAAATGTCATTGTTCCCATTTTTAAGAATAGAGATAGAAAGCTGATTCACCAGTATAGAACAACGAATAAACACATTTTTTTAGCAGGAAGCAAGACGGCTTTGTAAAAAGCAAAAATACAGGAACGGTAATTAGTGATTTTATGGGAGGGTTTTAGAATTAGTATTATTGATAACGAAATTTAACCGGGAATTGATTGATCACACAATTCTATTGGCAGGTATTAAGGGAAATGCATTAAATTGTTTCGTCAGTTATTTCACAAACCGCAGTCAACAGGTTCGAATAGGAAATACCTTGAGTCAATGTAAGGAATAAAAATTGGAGTTCCTCAGGGTTCGGTGCTTTCTGTTTACTTATTTTTAATTTTCATTTAGGATTTGTTTGTTCAAAACTCTCATGGAGAAGTAACCGGTTTTGCGGACGACATCGCACTCTAATCGTGAGACGCAATTTGGAACTGTACGCAGACTGACCTAGAACACATACGACAATGGTGTGATAATAATAGATTGATTATCAATGCAACTAAGATTAAATTTACTAACTTTGATATAAAAGTTCTTTTGCAACAAAACTAAAATTTCATTCTAAAATTGTTCAAATATCGTTGATTGTGCCTGTGATAAAATTGAACAGTCGACAAAAAAAATATTCAGGATTGTGATTTTAGGAGAAAAAATTTTTTAGGAACCTCATTGCTCAAAGCTCCACACCGAAATTCAGAGAAATGTAAAGAAATTTTACTATTTGAGATCTTTAATAAAAACTGAAATGTTGGTAATGTTGTATTTTAGTCTTGTTCATTCTCATTTTGAAGGGATTGGATTATTTGGGGGGGGGGGACAGATAATGTCACTATGAATCCAATAAGAGTATAAATTAGCCTAAGAATGTTTTTGTTTATTTAATAGAAAAGGCTTTTGTGTTTCTGTTCTTTTATTTACAAAATTATCAAAATGTGTCAAAAATGTTGTATTTTTAGTAAACTGTTTGTTCCCTATTATCACTAACTTTTAAAGCATTTATCCGTCTAATTTAGTTTAAGTATGAAATGACACACGCTGCAGTGACCACCCAGTGTTTCAGTGACAATTGAGACGGACTGATAAGAACATGTTTCTTGTACTACCAAACTGAGCTGGTCATCGTGTACTGGATCAATGATGGTCAGTAATTCCAAACGATTGTAGAATAATTGTTGTACAAACTTTTGGAGGAATAAAATTATTATTATTATTACTTCCACTCCAAGTCACTGACAATCCAACATGTCGGCCGAAAGGCGTATTTTCATAAGGCATCACTTCAAACCATAAGTTCCAGAGTTTGCAGACTAAAATATTCCCAATTCCTTTAGGGAATGTTCTAATAACGGCCAGAAATTAACGCATCTGTCTTGGGACGACTGGATTGGCCGAGAAACCCGAAGCGAGTTGCCTCAGAGAGAGAGGAGCAGCGCCCTCAACAATTGGCATGATCCAAAGCAATATTTTTATGAAATAATATAGAATATATCAAATCTAAAATAAAAAAACTATATTTTTATATTAACTAAAAAAAAAACTTCAAAACCCTTCGGTAATTTTAAAGATAAAATTATATATATTTAAAGGTCTTGTAGGATGAACATATTGTAGGATGAAATGCTCCCTATGAATATGTGAAGGATGAAATATACAAATTAATTATCACACGATGAAATCTACACTCTGAAGTTTCTTATGTTTAATGATGATCCCAGACACACACACACGTTTTCCGTGCAGCTTAAATCGCTTTACTCTCTCTCGGTTACTAGGTGTAAGATGTATACATGGAAGCACTTGCCAACCAATCGATACAATCTGTCGCCTACCAACCATGGCAACGTCATAGATTCATTCGGCCGTCTTACGTTTGAAATTCCTAAATTTTCTTACGGCGCAGAAAGCATTTAAGAAACGATCGTTCAAACATGACTAATTAACTTAGCCGATGCCTATCAAATTATTTCTTTCTTAAAGTATGATCATTTTAAAATTACTCGGTTCTAAACGTATTGGGTGGATACGATGAATATTTGATACAATGTACAGGGTAAGCTGTTTAAATGTTCAACATAGGATTCGTTATTCAACTTTATCAAGATCTGGCAATAAGAATAGTTTTTATTTTTCTTTGAAACCATCACTGATTCTTGTTTTACATATTTATGCTTTAAACTATGTCAGCGTTTTTTTCTTAATAACTCAGCTGAAACGTTCTCACCCAGAATTTTATTAGCAAATTGTATTATGCATATGCGATTTCTATTTCTAAATACAAATTCAGAGTAGTCTTTCCGACCATTCTACATTACGTAGACAACATTTTGACAAATAAAATCAGTTAGGTCAGGAAAAGTACAATGCATATTTGTACCTGAGGTATGGATAAATAATGAGTAAACACACCTACATATATGGCGTTTGTTACAGAACAAACCGGACTCAGATTACTATGAAAGTAAACTAAACTTGACATATCTCATGTTTCATTCCCGCAATAAACTGCTGATAAAGTAGCTACAATCCCCTGTGAGCAGATTAGCTGTCAGTAAGCACCGCGCCAAAGTACAGTATTTAAATCATCTGTCAGCCTCGGAAGCAGATGTTATATTCCCAGTCTGTACTTTACATACGTCCTCCTGTCTAAAGGTCAAAGGGTCAGTAGGCGTGTTACACTTTGTCACATCTCCCCTACCGACTACAACATTGACATCAGTTAATAACAGCATTTTTATATTTAAAAAATCAAGGGTTTAACCAAAAAGTCTTTTAGTCATTTATTAAAATAACCACAACAATATGTCCTAAAGTCCGAAATACCTATTTCTCAGTACAATGAAAATGAGAAATACACGTGCAAAAGAGATCAGCCAAAACAAGCACTATAAAGATATACTATTACAACAAAAACATCAGCCAAAGTACGGGTACCAAACATAAAAACCAGACAATATACTATTGAAGAACTAAACATGACTTTTAACAAAATGCATATTATGTTTGAAGTATCAAAATTATGTCAAAAGCATACTGTACTTTGAAACAACAAACGTACGAAACAAAACACATATTACGAATTAACTACTAAAAGGATAACCATAACACATACTAAAAAGTTCTAAGTACCAAACATAACAACCAAATAATGTACAATGAAGAACCAAACATGACACCCAAATAATGTACAATGAAGTACCAAACATGACAACCAAATAATGTACAATGAAGAACCAAACATGACACCCAAATAATGTACAATGAAGTACCAAACATGACAACCAAATAATGTACAATGAAGTACCAAACATGACACCCACATAATGTACAATGAAGTACCAAACATGACAACCAAAACATTTTCTATTAATTACCAAACACAATAACCAAAACGTACTATGTTGATAATTAAAACCTTCTGTTGTAAGGTCTACTTGTTTCCATCGTTGACACATGGAATTGTAGGGCATAGTCTGTGCGGATCCCACCTCACATATGTGAGTGTGCATTAGTGAAAAATAGCATATATGGAAACTGTTTTAGATGCTGTTATATGGAAATAAATGTCTTCTTTAGCATCACTTTATAAACAATATTTTCACACGGCTGTTACGATTAAGTATTGATTACTACATCATAAAAAAACATGACAGGAGATGTCCAAGAAGGTGTTACTGTGGCCAATTCACTTTATATTCTCGCCGTCGACCTAGAAAGGCTGGCTCGTGTTGCTGACGCCGTCTGTAAGTACTCGTTGTTACGTATCTAGGTGGGACGTGTTGTTGACGACGTATGTAAGTAAGATGTTGTTATTATCACTATTTGAGATCGTTGTTAAGTCTCTAGGTGGCACGTGTTGTTGATGACGTATGTAAGTACAGATGTTGTTATTATCACTATTTGAGATCGATGTTAAGTCTCTAGGTGGCACGTGTTGTTGATGACGTATGTAAGTACAGATGTTGTTATTATCACTATTTGAAATCGTTGTTAAGTCTCTAGGTGGCACGTGTTGTTGATGACGTATGTAAGTACAGATGTTGTTATTATCACTATTTGTGATCGTTGTTAAGTCTCTAGGCGGCACGTGTTGTTGATGACGTATGTTAGTAAGATGGTGTTATTATCACTATTTGAGATCGTTGTTAAGTCCCTAGGTGGCACGTGTTGTTGATGACGTATGTAAGTACAGATGTTGTTATTATCACTATTTGAGATCGTTGTTAAGTCTCTAGATGGCACGTGTTGTTGACGACGTATGTAAGTAAGATGGTGTTATTATCACTATTTGAGATCGTTGTTAAGTCTCTAGGTGGCACGTGTTGTTGATGACGTATGTAAGTACAGATGTTGTTATTATCACTATTTGAGATCGTTGTTAAGTCTCTAGATGGCACGTGTTGTTGACGACGTATGTAAGTAAGATGGTTTATTAACAATATTTGAGATCGTTGTTAAGTCTCTAGATGGCACGTGTTGTTGACGACGTATGTAAGTAAGATGGTGTTATTAACACTATTTGAGATCGTTGTTAAGTCTCTAGGTGGCACGTGTTGTTGACGACGTATGTAAGTAAGATGTTGTTATTATCACTATTTGAGATCGTTGTTAAGTCTCTAGATGGCACGTGTTGTTGACGACGTATGTAAGTAAGATGGTGTTATTAACACTATTTGAGATCGTTGTTAAGTCTCTAGGTGGCACGTGTTGTTGACGACGTATGTAAGTAAGATGTTGTTATCACTATTTGAGATCGTTGTTAAGTCTCTAGATGGCACGTGTTGTTGACGACGTATGTAAGTAAGATGGTGTTATTAACACTATTTGAGATCGTTGTTAAGTCTCTAGATGGCACGTGTTGTTGACGACGTATGTAAGTAAGATGGTGTTATTAACACTATTTGAGATCGTTGTTAAGTCTCTAGATGGCACGTGTTGTTGACGACGTATGTAAGTAAGATGGTGTTATTATCACTATTTGAGATCGTTGTTAAGTCTCTAGATGGCACGTGTTGTTGACGACGTATGTAAGTAAGATGGTGTTATTATCACTATTTGAGATCGTTGTTAAGTCTCTAGATGGCACGTGTTGTTGACGACGTATGTAAGTAAGATGGTGTTATTAACACTATTTGAGATCGTTGTTAAGTCTCTAGGTGGCACGTGTTGTTGACGACGTATGTAAGTAAGATGGTTTATTATCACTATTTGAGATCGTTGTTAAGTCTCTAGATGGCACGTGTTGTTGACGACGTATGTAAGTAAGATGTTATTATCACTATTTGAGATCGTTGTTAAGTCTCTAGATGGCACGTGTTGTTGACGACGTATGTAAGTAAGATGGTGTTATTAACACTATTTGAGATCGTTGTTAAGTCTCTAGGTGGCACGTGTTGTTGACGACGTATGTAAGTAAGATGGTTTATTATCACTATTTGAGATCGTTGTTAAGTCTCTAGATGGCACGTGTTGTTGAAGACGTATGTAAGTAAGATGGTGTTATTAACACTATTTGAGATCGTTGTTAAGTCTCTAGGTGGCACGTGTTGTTGACGACGTATGTAAGTAAGATGTTGTTATTATCACTATTTGAGATCGTTGTTAAGTCTCTAGATGGCACGTGTTGTTGACGACGTATGTAAGTAAGATGTTGTTATTAACACTATTTGAGATCGTTGTTAAGTCTCTAGATGGCACGTGTTGTTGACGACGTATGTAGTAAGATGGTGTTATTAACACTATTTGAGATCGTTGTTAAGTCTCTAGGTAGCACGAGTTGTTGACGAAGAATGTAAGTACAGATGTTGTTATTATCATTATTTGAGATCGTTGTTAAGTCTCTAGGTGGCACGTGTGCCTCCTCCCACCGAGTTTACAATGGATTTCTGACGTCGGTGTTTACTTTCTGCAAGGACAATCCGGTTTTACTGGTCTTCAACTGGGTGGCCAGCACTTTTGTTCAATAATTGCTTTAATGTACTTGTTTATGGTTTAACTTACTTTCTTATTTAATTACTCATTCGATACTTTCATTCCAACGTTATAAAACTCATGCAGTTTATTATATTAATATTTGACAAAACAGTGATTTTAATAAACATGCTAATAAACATCTGTATTCATCGCTGCAAGCTCGGCGACTTGTAATTAGTGACCTCCTGGGATAAAATGATAACTTTAGCAACAAGTAACTAGTCGGAATAAATAATCCGAATTTGGCTAAGCACTATAAAGATTGTTACAGTCAGATAATTACTGATTCAGCAGATTTGCTTTAAAATAGATGCCATACAAATCATGATGATGTGGTAATTTGATTTCTA
Source organism: Stictocephala bisonia (assembly GCA_035578905.1). Classification (NCBI taxonomy): domain Eukaryota; kingdom Metazoa; phylum Arthropoda; class Insecta; order Hemiptera; family Membracidae; genus Stictocephala; species Stictocephala bisonia. The sequence continues at coordinate 369,919 of JAQJVL010000550.1, read as the reverse complement.
AATACATTAATGTATTTCTTCTTTGCATATTAGAACAGAATATGATGGCGCAGTGCTGTAACTCAGCTACTTGGGGACAAAGTGATCGGGAGATTGTAGGCGATAGGTTCCATGCTCGGTCTTCTTATACGGACACGGCGTCCGCACAATGGTTGTCATCGACGTGGACACTACTAGAGAAGTCTGGGGTGTCCATGATGGATGGTGCCAAGGTTCAGGATGTTGTATAGGAAAGAGAACTGAGTGTCAGACTTGTCAGTTAGTTGAAAACCAGACCAACACTACGTGGTCTGATTTTCAATATTCGACTAGATGTGATTGTCGTCAGTTTCTGCGTACTTAGACAATAAGTGTTTTCAAGATTTTCACACCTAATATCTAGTTGTAGGCCACATTTAATTGCCGTGACAGACAAGTCACAAGTGGCTCGACTTGTTAATAGGACTGCTATAAAGTAATTGGTGATGTAACCTCTTGGTGACGGTATGTTGATCTGTTAGATTACAGGTTACCAATTAAATAGTATCAGCTCAATAGTTAAATGCACCTATTGCTGAATGATAACTGCAATGCTTCAATTTGTAAGAATAATCTTTTTGTATCTTACAAAAGTTTAACTGCATCCTATCTTATTAACACAGTTAATCAAAATTCATACAGATTTCAATGGCAAACAGTTTCACGTTGTTTTCTGTGATTTATGGACATCGATGTTATCGATGTTATACGTTATTCTCATATACATCGATATTTATAGACTGTCCATTTTACAGAGCGTCGATCGTTTGTGGACTGAGCGCGGTTGTCACACTGTGCGAGTCCACTGAGGCCAATTCTGAACTGTGCCCTCTCTGTGCAACACCGCACACATGAAGCTGCAGATATAGGGCCTGATCCAGATGAACAACACCAGTTTACCCTACACCAGTTTACCCTACACCAGTTTGTTATCTGTAGTGATGAAGCTATCTGTCATACTTGATGATATTTTCATACCATATCAAGTTAGTATACAATATACGTAAGACGAGACCTTGGCGCGGTTTCCATTATAATAAAAAAAATCATTGGCAAATTCGTGGAATTCCGGTGAAAGGAACTTTCGAAAATTCACCAGGCATAATAAGACCACTTCCCAAAATAGCAAGGTCATGCGACGCTTGTGGAACGGGACGGTTAGCCGCCGCCACCGGCATTTCCGGGCACCGACATTCTTCTACCGACAACCATCTCCCAGGAGCCTTCTGAGAAACGCGCATGGATGTCACACCGTTACCCCCAACAGACAAGGGGAGCTGCCACAGGTCCTAACCACTGAATTTAGTTGGGAATTACACAGCACGCTTTGACTTACATTACTGTTTCAACAGGAAAAGTGCAACAAAATATGACTTGATTTAACACTTTTCAGTATGCCTAAACAATAGATTGTATGGATGACAAGTAGGCGAACTGTTGCAGTGTTCCGAGTGAAACAATCTACCTACCTCAGCAATGATGTCAGCGCATACTACTTCAACCACAACTAGCTGTTTCCACAGTTGATATCATACATGTCGATGAAATATTGAGGTTACACTATAATATAGTGTTCCTTTCAGTAGATACTTTACTATAGTAAAAGTAAATAGAAACAGAAAACAATGCGAAGGCTAGAAGACATGAGAAATGTCATTTTTAATCTTATTGCAACAACAGACTACTATGAAATTAAATAAATATTTTATTACAACCGACTTGAACATCTTATTACACTTTACTAAACTGTATTTCAAACTTGACACATATTTAAGCCAACCTACTAAACCAATGGATTCCATACAAACAAATTTAAAAAAATAAGGCTAAGTAAAAAAAGAATAAAAGTTTGTACTTATTTTTCATGAAATTTGAAAATTACCTCCTTTAAACAATAATCTAATAAATAAAAAGATTATTTTCTTTAAAACTTCACCAATTAAAGAAATTATTGGTTTACTTGTTTTTATTTAAATAGTTTGTAACAAATAACGTGATAAATCAGCCACTTACGTAGCTCTGCTGTAAATACGTTGAGAGTATAAACACCTTCAGTGATTTATTACACAATTGGTATCCTAATGGCAAGCTGTAAACACTGCATGAACATAGCAATTTGTAACCTATAACGAATAGCAATAAGAAAGATATAAAACTTTTTAAAAAATCACGTTTTAACCACTGCTTTTAAAACCGTAACGATTTTATTGGAGTTACCAGTTATTAGAGAGGCACCTTGGGGCCACCTACACAATACACTCAGTACACGTAGGCCTAAACTTAATATGATCGTATAATTAAAAAATAACTGCAAATTGTTCAGAAAGAAATTAAAAAATCACAACTGTTGATAAAAACGAAATAACTAGATTATAATACAACAGCAAATTAAAGAAATAAAATTTACTTTTAGTGCGTAGTAATTTGACGCTAATGAAAATCTTAATAACCTAATGTTCTAGACGTGTTGTTTAATGTCTTTGATATCTTCATATGATTTTATTATTTTTGAAGTATGTTCAATCTTTATAAGAAGTTATAAATAAGTAACTTGACGTAATTTTAAATGTTCCAGTTATAACAGTGTGTTGATCACCGAGCACATTTGATACCTTGTCTCTAGGCATGAATTGATTAACATGCAATAATTGCTGTTGGTAAAGGAAGCTGGACACTAAACATTATAAACATTGGACAGAGAAGGCCCAGGACTGCTCCATTGCCAAGACTCAAGTGTAAGGTTCACTCTATGTAAACATATGTAAAACCGCATGTGACTGTATGTATAATGCTGTCTGTCGGGCCGGGGTCGTTCGAGAGACAACAACTCAAATTTACAGCTGCCTTGCCATGGCATGTATTTCAACAGTTACAAAATATACAACATACGTAGAAATAACAAAAAAATACCAGAATTTTTGTTCCAAGCAAATTAACCATATTAAACATACTCGGAAATCTAAGGCTTCAACAAAGTACAGTACTTTATTTGAAAAATGTACTATTCTTCCCTGGTAATCGAACTAAGCCTTTATACACTAATAGGTATACTTCATTGGCTTACAGAACTGTGTAACACTATGGTGGCTTTGTGGTAGGGGGGGGGGGATTCCAATTTTGATCACGACCAGAGAATGGCAAAGGATAGGAACCTATATAGATTTGTATTCATTGTAGGAACGCACGAGCAGCAGCAGGAACAGCGAGAAAATAAATGAAGACGTAAACGGATCGTCAGGCTGATAAGGAATTTGTAAAGTTGAAATGTTACCTCTTTTTTATAAGTGTCCATTAATCAGAGTACAGATGGCTACTGTCAAGTCATAATGTCCATATAGAAACCACGAGGTAGACGACGTCCTCGAACAATCTGTAACTATAACGAAGGTTTCATGAAGAGAGGCAGACGCTAGAGATTTCCGTGGTAATCTCTTTCCGGGTACTGAGTTGGGAAATGATCTCCAACTGACAGATATGTTGAGTTAAGTCGAAGAATGGTTTCGAACAATCAACAGAAGGAAAGACCATGCTGAAGCACTGATCGGCACTCCCAATAAATCGGAACTTGGCCATCGGTCAATCTGTCATCCTTTACAAGCCTTGAGTAGGCACCATCTTGGAATAACAAGAGAAAGATCCCTTAGAAAGATAATTACAGTTTTGTTGTGAATTAGATAAAGGGAGATACAGAGTTGGTTTTGACAATTTATTAGTCTTGTAATAAATAAATGAATAATTAAATTTATTTATTTATTTCCAATTTCAAATACAAATTAAAATAAAGATACCTTGCTTGGAAATATTTCACCATCAAGTCCAGTAGTGATGGCTACGGTTCCCCTATCTTGACTTTGAGATCAAACTTCCTAAACCAAAGAGTTTTAATTGGATGAGAGTTCCGAAACTATCACCACTCCGAACGAATTTGAATGATGACAATTAATAAAGTTCTGTTCGTAGCTACAGAAAAATAAAAGACACACGAACTGAAGTAACAGCAGTTCAATAACATCGTTTCTTCCATTTCCATTTATGGACACAGAGAGAGAGCGCGTCTACAACCCCGCAACCCTTCGCCGGGCTACCTGAGGTGGCATGTCGCACCTCGAGTACCAGTTTTATGGCCCTTTGGGTCGCTGGGATTAACACAGGTAGTCCATGTCGCACCTCGAGTGCCACCCCGGCACGCGCTACCCCGTTACCTATCCTAACCTAACCTAACCCAACCTAACCTAACCAAAAATTTGTTGTGGAATTTTATTTTGTATATTTGTGTAGGATTCTACTATGTTTAAAAGTGGAATATGCTATGTGAATGTTCATAGTCAAAGAGGGCCACCGGTTCGCTCAGTTAAGGCACGTCTCTGGGGGCTCCCTGGAGTGCTTCGCTCAGTTCAGGCACCCAGGCTACTTGACTCAGGTCACTTCGCTCAGTTAAGGCCCGACCGACCAGACAGCGGGGAGAGCAAACTGTGCAAAGGCATTTCACAAAACAAAACCATTCACTGCCTTATATCCTCTCCGACCAAAGAATGGAGCCAGCGAGCGGGGAGAGCTGACTGTTAAAAGGCCTTTCACAAGACAAGACCATTTACTGGCCTACATACTCTCAGATCCAAAAAGTGGAGCCAGACAGCGGGGAGAGCATTCTGTGTAAAGGCTTTTCACAAGACCAGTCGCTGGCCTACATCCCCTCAGACCAAAACAGTGGAGCCAGACAACGGGGCGAGCAGTCTGTACAGGACCAATACCAGTCGCTGGCCTACATCCTCTCAGACTCAAACAGTGGGGCCAGACAGCGGGGAGAGCAGACTGTACAAATGCCTTCCACAGGACAAGACCAGTCACTGGCCTACATCCTCTCAGACCCAAACAGTGGGGAAAGTAGACTGTACAAATGCCTTTCACAGGACAAGACCAGTCGCTGGCCTACACCCTCTCAGACCCAAACTGTGAGGCTAGACAGCGGAAAAAAACAGACTGTACAAATGCCTTTAACAGGATAAGACCAGTCGCTGGCCTACATCCTCTCAGACCCAAACAGTGGAGCCAGACTGCGGGGAGAGCATACTTTACAAAGGCCCCCCGAGGCCGCGTCCTTCTTCATCCTTTGTCCCATTCATTTCTCTTCGACCTGCCTCACACCACGCTTCAGTAATCTACTACAGTATTACACAGACTCTGATGGTTCTAATATAATCTTAAGGTAGGGTACGCGTTGCGACTATTATACCTGCGTTAACCTGTACTGTATCCAACCTAGTGCTCAATTTTGACAGTGAATACATTAATCCCTGGTATCCCCAAGGGTGTGACAAACTAGTTCTCGAGATGCGACAGACTCAATGCACTATCCAAACCAGAGCTCGAGTGTGACAATAACTAACTACGCTAATCCCTGGTATCCCTAAGGGTGTGACAAACTAGTGCTCAAGATGCGACAGACTCAATGCACTGTATCCAAACCAGAGCTCGAGTGTGACAATAACTAACTACGCTAATCCCTGGTATCCCTAAGGGTGTGACAAACTAGTGCTCAAGATGCGACAGACTCAATGCACTATCCAAACCAGAGCTCGAGTGTGACAATAACTAACTACGCTAATTCCTGGTATCCCTAAGGGTGTGACAAACTAGTGCTCAAGATGCGACAGACTCAATGCACTATCCAAACCAGAGCTCGAGTGTGACAATAACTAACTACGCTAATCCCTGGTATCCCTAAGGGTGTGACAAACTAGTGCTCAAGATGCGACAGACTCAATGCACTATCCAAACCAGAGCTCGAGTGTGAAAATAACTACGCTAATCCCTGGTATCCCTAAGGGTGTGACAAACTAGTGCTCGAGATGCGACAGACTCAATGCGTTAACCTGCACTGTATCCAAACCAATGTTCAATGGTGACAATAACTAACTACGCTAATCCCTGGTATCCCTAAGCGCTCGAGATGTTACAATTACAATCCGAGTTAATCCTAGTGTATCTTATGGTTCCTAAACTAGTGCTCAATTGTGACAATTATCTTCTTCTGTTAGTATCTTCTGACCTTGTAATTGGCCGACTTAGGTGCAGAAGTGGATCATTTGAATGAAAGGAATTGCGTGCATGTCTTCAGTTTTGTAAGTTTGAACGTCTGTAGATGTAATGAATGTGACTTTTAAGAAAAGAATTAGGAAACTGACTTATTCAATACAATATATTTTGTTCATGAAAGGAACATTTTCATTTATTTATTTATGATATGCCAAGAGGCATTCTACTTATAATCCATGTAAACAATATTCTCATCTATACACAGCAAATATCGGCCTGTATAGATACTTGTTATCATCTAACTGCGGCTTCAGCTAATTGATCAAAAGGGTAATTTGGTGTTGAGAACTTTACTTTAAAGAAGATGAGAAGGAGAATATTTCATTCTTACCACTGATGACGACCGATAGTTAGATGGTATAACTGATATGTCATACTTTGCTTTCCAAACACATACTTTTTTACCTACAAGGTAACTTACTAATTTTTAGCATATATTACACAACTATTAATATGAACATTTAGGCCTCACATCAGTCATGCCTTAACCCGCATCTTGAATAGTTCATGTTGAGTCTGTAATGAGTATCTACGAAGAAAATGTGGTACACTATTACACAAGATCCTCTTGAAAAGTTATGTCAATACGAATTTTAAAATAATAAATTTTCTCCTATCCTGTCTGGAAGCAGATCAGAGTCATTGTTCTGGCGAGAAGACCTCAGACGATTGATGACGTTTGCCGAGAGATGCCAGACGCTGTTGACGGCTGAGTTTCTGTTGACACTAGCACTTGCAAACAACGTGCTCCTCTCCTGTCTGGAGGGCAATCAGAGTCATTTTTCTGGCGAGAGGTACTCGTAGATTCATGAAGTTTGCAGAGAGATTCCAGACGCTGCTGACGGTCGACTGTTTCAGTTGATACTAGCACGAGCACTCAATGTGCTCCTTTCGTGTATGGATGTCGATCAGAGTCATTGTTCTGGCAAGAAGAGCTCAGTGGATTGATGACGTTTGCCGAGAGATCCCAGACGCTGTTGACGGCGGAGTTTCTGTTGACACTAGCACTTGCGAACAACGTGCTCCTCTACCGTCTGGAGGGCATTCAGAGTCATTGTTCTGGCGAGAGGAACTCGGTAGATTCACGAAGTTTGCAGATAGATTCCAGACGCTGCTGACGGTCGACAGTTTCTGTTGACACTAGCACTTGCAAACAGCGTACTCCTCTCCTGTCTGGAGGTCAATCTGTCTAGACGTATCTAATAGTTTAAGAAAGCTCCAAAAGTATATAATTTCGTTCATTTAAAGAGTTCGTTGAGTAGACATATTTACACTAAATAGGTAAATAGACATCGTTTCGATATTTTCTATTACTTCATTTTTTTTAACTTTAATTTACCAATTGTCCTACTTCAAATTTCCTTTTACCCCTACAAAGGACTTTTTTTTATAAAAGGTCCTTAAAAGTTCCTTTAATAATGATCATTTAATGATCCCGAGGGGCAAAGCGAATCACGTATAAGTATAAACACCAATGGTACTGGTAAATATTGTTAACGGGGTCAAGTTATTTTGACAGTCTGGTAGGTTGTTCTTCTAGTTTAAAGTCTGCAAAAATTAGATTTCGTTTCGTCAACTCAGGATCTCTTGTTTAGTAAGATAAAATTCCAGGTTAAAACGTTACATGGCAATGAAATCCGGTTTTCATTTTTTGAATGTGCATGCAAATGTTGACAATGAAAGAAGTTTGATAATTCTAATAGTGAACAAACATTCTAATAGTGAACAAACATTAAGGGGACCCTAAACGCAAAAAAAGTTTTTTTTACGTTTTTGGGATTTTTATTATAAATTAAACCTTAGAATCTCCTCTTTCCACTTATATATGACACTATAGGGTTAATTATTTGCAAATAAACGAAAACAATGTTTATTTATAAAGGTTACACATGATTTCGTTTCCATGGAAATGACATTCCTGTTCACTAACTCATATAGTATAGAGTTTCTACTTCCATCTACCAGAACCAATCATGTTAGAAATCAAACACATATTCCAGAGTTTATCACACCCAGACTTACTAAAGAAATGTTTGTCAAGCAAATCACAGAATCCAAATGAATCACTGAACAATTTGATCTGGACTCGGATTCCCAAACGGACATTTGTAACCCTGCAAATCGTGAAATTTGGAACATATGAGGCAGTTTTGTCCTTCAATGATGGTTACGTGAGTAAATGCAAACTATTAGAGCATTTAGGATTGAAGGTAGGCCAATATTGTATAGAATCCACGAAACGAGAAGACTCTGAGCGTATCCGACAATCTGACAAGGCAGCGTTGGAATTGGAAAAAAAATCTGCCAACAAAGAACCCTTGCTAAGAGGAAGCTAGAAGATATGTATGAGGCAGAGGAAAACCCAGAAAACCTTTCTTATGGTGCTGGGCTTCACTAGTTTTAAGTAAACTTTACTATGTTGGTAATTTTTTAGTTTTTTTGCATTTTCCGAAAGTTGGGTTTTTTCATTTTTGACAGCAAATATCTTGGTAACCATTTGAGATATCCTTACCAAATTTTCAGGGCTCATACATAAGACCAAATTCTAGGTCCATACACAGGATTTTTTTATTTACTTGTATTACAAACAAAAATAAAAATATTTTTGTATTCAAAATTTTATACTTAGAACTGCTATTTTTTAAAAAATATAAATTTGTTTTCTTAAAAATAAAAAAAATCCCCCGTGTATGGGCCTAGATAAAAGGTCATTCTTTCAAATAAAAAAAAATTAGAGCTCTAGGTCACGTTTTTACAGAGATATCTGCTTTATAGCTAACATTACGTTTAAATGGCATTCGGGGTCCCCTTAAGACATTTTAGTTCGAAAGCTTACAGATTAGGATTCAAGTAAAATATTTCCGGCATATCTTCGGCAGATTACCTAGATTCTTGGTAAAAACAAAGAGTTTAGTAACTTATATTTTACAAATTTCTTTAAAAGCACATTACAAAAAGATTATAAGCATAAATTAAATGAACCTACGTCTTAATGATTCTGGTTCAGTAATTTTCCGGGAAAAGAGGTTTACCAATTTAACAGCCAGATTGCGGTTTCGATGTTCATGCACAGGAAATTTAAAATTTAAAATATAATAGAAAACTATACTACAGCACTCTTGGAAAAACAAAAACAATTTCTTGTATAGTCTTATTTAAACCAAATAAGGGGTCTTTTTGATTGTGAGTGAACAAATCGTAGTAATGTTTTATATAGACAACAGACAATAACAATTATTCTCCGATGAAAGGACATTATGAATACAACTAAAAACTGTACAAAAGGATGTATTAGACATGAGTAAAGTAGGCATCCAAGGAAAATTCCTATTAGAAAACAAATTAGGAGTGGTGGTGCAATAGCCTTTTTTGTCCCTAACGAATGTCCCTAGTCCACGGGTAATGTTATAGGAATTATTTTACGTTTGCAAAATCTTCAAAAATTCTTATAAATAAGAGTACATCCAGCAACCACAACCACATTTGTTTAGCTATTTATATACTTGATAATCATTATTATCATATAATGCTAAAACAATGTATTTAAACAATGTTTTAAAATTAAACAAAGTTCTAGTTTGATTCTATTAGAATAGTACTCGCTGCGCTCGTGATACCTCGGGCTTCGGCATGTAACTTTTGACTTCAAATATTAGTAATTAAACGATATCAAGTAAAATCATATTATTTAAATTCATTTACAGTAGCTCATTCACTGCACTTGATTTACACTCTATTTATAATATAATAATTATAAACAACCAATGATATTACTAAGCCTATTTAAAATGTTTTCACTTTATTTATTAGCTGATGATAACATACACACAGACAGACATGTATTAGCTCTTTTATAATTATTAACTCGATATTTTACTATGCTGCTCTCTATGTTTACCTTAACTAATTATTTGGACCATTTAACATTTATGTTTATTTGCCAGGTGGTCAATTAAAATTAATCTCCATGAACAACATTGCATGTTTGACGCCGTGTATGACAAAAACCTATAGTGATTTCAAAAATCTAGCTCCATTACGACTCAGAATTCAAAATCATCTTTTAAATAAAAAAATTACATAAAAATCGGTCGAGTAATAAGTTTAGAAAGTGAGTGAACTAAATGACCCAATTGTGTTAATATTTATAGGATTTGACATGATTTTTGTTTGATGGTACAGTACTAGTGTTGAAGAGGTGTGATCGTTTTCTCAAGAATACGAGCCCACATTCCACACAGTAATGTTGGTGCGAGGTAATCTGTAACGTCGTCACCCCGCAACTGTGTCCTTCTTGGTACGTGTTTGATGGTACAGTACTTAGTGTTGAAGAAGTGTGATCGTTTTCTCAAGGATGCGAGCTCACATTCCACACAGTAATGTTGGTGCAAAGTAACGGAAACCTTGTAATCTGTAACGTCGTCACCCCGGAACTGTGTCCTTCTTGGTACGTGTTTGATGATACAGTACTTAGTGTTGAAGAAGTGTGATCGTTTTCTCAAGAATACGAGCCCACATTCCACACAGTAATGTTGGTCCGAGGTAACGGAACCTTGTGATCTGTAACGTCGTCACCCCGCCAAAGCGTCCTTCTTGGTACGTGTTTGATGGTACAGTACTAGTGTTGAAGAGGTGTGATCGTTTTCTCAAGAATACGAGCCCACATTCCACACAGTAATGTTGGTGCGAGGTAACGGAACCTTGTGATCTGTAACGTCGTCACCCCACCATGGCGTCCTACTTGGTACGTGTTTGATGGTACAGTACTAGTGTTGAAGAGGTGTGAACGATTTCTCAAGAATGCGAACCCACATTCCACACAGTAATGTTGGTGCGAGGTAACGGAACCTTGTGATCTGTAACGTCGTCACCCCGCAACTGTGTCCTTCTTGGTACGTGTTTGATGGTACAGTACTAGTGTTGAAGAAGTGTGAACGTTTTCTCAAGAATACGAGCCCACATTCCACACAGTAATGTTGGTGCGAGGTAACGGAACCTTGTAATCTGTAACGTCGTCACCCCGCCAAAGCGTCCTTCTTGGTACGTGTTTGATGGTACAGTACTTAGTGTTGAAGAAGTGTGATCGTTTTCTCAAGAATACGAGCCCACATTCCACACAGTAATGTTGGTGCGAGGTAACGGAAACCTTGTGATCTGTAACGTCGTCACCCCGCCAAAGCGTCCTTCTTGGTACGTGTTTGATGGTACAGTACTAGTATTGAAGAGGTGTGAACGTTTTCTCAAGAATGCGAGCCCACATTCCACACAGTAATGTTGGTGCAAAGTAACGGAACCTTGTGATCTGTAACATCGTCACCCCGCCACAGCGTCCTACTTGGTACGTGTTTGATGGTACAGTACTAGTGTTGAAGAGGTGTGATCGTTTTCTCAAGAATGCGAGCCCACATTCCACATAGTAATGTTGGTGCGAGGAAACGGAACCTTGTGATCTGTAACGTCGTCACCCCGCCACAGCGTCCTACTTGGTACGTGTTTGATGGTACAGTACTAGTGTTGAAGAAGTGTGAACGTTTTCTCAAGAATGCGAGCCCACATTCCACACAGTAATGTTGGTGCGAGGTAACGGAACCTTGTAATCTGTAACGTCGTCACCCCGCCACAGCGTACTACTTGGTACGTGTTTGATGGTACAGTACTAGTGTTGAAGAGGTGTGAACGTTTTCTCAAGAATGCGAGCCCACATTCCACACAGTAATGTTGGTGCGAGGTAACGGAACCTTGTAATCTGTAACGTCGTCACCCCGCCACAGCGTACTACTTGGTACGTGTTTGATGGTACAGTACTAGTATTGAAGAGGTGTGAACGTTTTCTCAAGAATGCGAGTCCACATTCCACACAGTAATGTTGGTGCGAGGTAACGGAACCTTGTGATCTGTAACATCGTCACCCCGCCACAGCGTCCTTCTTGGAACGTGTTTGATGGTACAGTACTAGTGTTGAAGAGGTGTGAACGTTTTCTCAAGAATGCGAGCCCACATTCCACACAGTAATGTTGGTGCGAGGTAACGGAACCTTGTGATCTGTAACGTCGTCACCCCGCCACAGCGTACTACTTGGTACGTGTTTGATGGTACAGTACTAGTGTTGAAGAGGTGTGAACGTTTTCTCAAGAATGCGAACCCACATTCCACACAGTAATGTTGGTGCGAGGTAACGGAACCTTGTGATCTGTAACGTCGTCACCCCGCCACAGCGTACTACTTGGTACGTGTTTGATGTTACAGTACTAGTGTTGAAGAGGTGTGAACGTTTTCTCAAGAATGCGAACCCACATTCCACATAGTAATGTTGGTGCGAGGAAACGGAACCTTGTGATCTGTAACGTCGTCACCCCGGAACTGTGTCCTTCTTGGTACATGTTTGCAGTCTTCGAAGTTCTCTTAAATATTGAAAACTCATAAATGTGCACACTTCGCAACGTTCTAATCCAAATCACTGAGCCACGCGAATCAGACCAGTATGAAGCTCTAAAAGGTTTTCGAAGACGATGTTCAACATCTGGACAAGCCAATATGAGAGTTGTGGTCTTGTTTGCCGACGTGGTGGCTTATTCACTTGGGTTTGGGAATGTGGAAGTAACTCCAAGATCCCAATCCAAAACTGTGCTAAAGGTCGGTACTTTATTTATTTTTGGCGAATTACAACATTTTATAGCATTACTCAATTATTATATTTAAAAAAACCATACTAATTAATTACGTAGCACAAACTTTACTCGTTGCATGCAGACCCGTGTGAACTGACTATCAAAGAAAAAGGAGATGGAAAAACAGCTGCTTTACTTCCTTGTTTAATTGAAAAGATCACGCAAACAATCTAATATTTATCAGATTTTCCTATCCCAATACCGAGATGAAGTTGGGTAATTTGTTAAAATAAAATTGTTTCTATTATTGTTCCTGAGATTAAATCTTTTTTAAATTTTTCAATCTCAAAGTAGCTAATAATTCTGTCGGAATAATTTCTAGGTTGTTTAATTCACCGAACCCTGATTCACACACCGTACAATAGATGGCAAACAACATATCCAATTCACGTGTTGTATATCTTAATGATATGACTTTTGGCGAAAACTATTTGGATAGGTTTTATGATCTGTTTTTCAAGCTCACATATAAAAGCACCTAACATTTTGTATTTTATTAAAACCTTGTCATGTTGAACATAGTTATATTCTGGAATAAATGGGAATTATATTTATTTGAAACATAAAAATAATAATATACAGTTTAAATATTAACGAGCTAATAAATTAAAAAATTTTGTGGAAACAAAAGTGTAAATGTCAAAAGCCGCCACTTAAAAAATATAAAATAATGTTTTTTTCCTATAACAGTAAATGTAAAACAGTGTCATAATGTATTATCGTACAGTAAATGTAAAACAGTAAATCACTGTTGTGATGCGTTACTGAGATAAATGTAGAATAAATCGTATTTATTACTTTCTAGAATACTGACATAAATATTTCAATGTTCATAAAGACCTTTGAAAAGTAATAAAATGTACACATATTACAATGTATACTACCCAAAATTATTCAAATAAAAAGAATATAGGCAGTGTTTATTATAAAAGTTTTAAATAATATTTTTTAATAATTATTAAAATAAAGAATCACTTTTTCCAACGAGAACACGTTTCTAACAAAAATCCCATATTCAAAGATATACAAAAAAATGTAAAACAGTAAGTATACAACATTACAATATATACAAAATGTTGCAAATTTGTTCTAGTTTTATAATATACGACCGGGAGACCGATATTCGCTGAGTTGAATTTTGCAAACTTAAGACGTAACATCCATATCTCCCAGAGGATCCTGAGAATCGTGTGTTGTTGCTCTACCTTGCAAGTTATTAATAAGATTTTGTTTAGGAGGTCTTTCGCGTTTACCTTTAGTCCCTTTGTGGAACTCGGACTGCGGCCTCGTGGGGGAGCTCAGCCTACGGCCTCGCCAAGACGCTCTGTAACAGGTCTCTTTGTGGAACTCAGCCTACGGCCTCGTGGGGGAAGTTCGGCCTGCGGCCTCATCAAGGCACTCTGCTACAGTCCCATTTGTGGATGTCGACACGTCACCTCGTGAGTAAGATCGGCCTACGGCCTCGTCAGGATTCTTAAGCAGTATGACCATGAATTTTGGTTTTTGGGGCAGTGGAGCTCATAAACAGTCTTTTCTAAACTCTGATGGTATATTGGTAAATACGAGAAGAACGCCTTTAATTTGAAGTATGACAACGCCCACTTGGGTGTATTAGTTTAACAGTACCCAATTTTGGGGTTTTGAGCATATTTTTTATTTGGGAGGGGGTGCAGAGCCCTTAAATGTTGTGTCTTCCAAACTGTAAGTATATAATGTGATTTAGGAGATAAATACCTATATTTTCATGTCCCACTTTCTGCTAGAGGTCGGTAATGGTTCCTTATTGGTTTTTCTGCTATAAGTCAATAACACGAGACGTTAGTTCGAACAAACAACGTTGATTTTATAAGGGTTAACCTTAATCCATGAAATGCAAAATAAATAACATTATACTGCTACGTAACTATAGCAACACACACAAAAACCACTGTACCTAGAAAAGAAGACGGTAGGTATAAATCGCAACTCCCATGACGTCACATGTGCTAACCGGCAAAAATGAATACAAAAATACTGTTGTAACTGCCGTAATTACAATTACAGCTGATAAGTGATCAATAACTTGCTTACTATTATGCAATTAGTAGATTTAGTTACCAGTATTAATAGAACAAAAATCAGCTGATTTCACCCATGTGACGTCACAATCTACTGCGCAGCCTCGTCGTGATACACGGGAGTTTAGAAGCCTCAGGGGCAGAAATCAGAATTTTACCAGGGTTGAGACCAGTGCCAATCGATTTCTCGTGGTTGAAAATCCCAATAAAATTAACATTTTTGAAACCAAAAAAAATCGTCCGGTCGTGGATTGTTTTAGATAATAATAAGAAAGCTTGCTCACAATGCTGACAACGCTACGGAGTGGGCTTTACACTTGCTAACTCATTTCTCCGTGGTTCTCTCTAAACCATCAAAATACTGGTTTTACACGTAAGTGTATAGAGAGAGTATAAAAAAGTGTAATTAACCATTTACACTTCGGACAACAATTTTTGGTCGGTGTCAAAATCTCCAGTCCATGTTAGAAAAGTACTAGCGAAAAACTTCAAACATATATTTTGCCAATTTTGTAAGGGTTTCGTAAAAAAATCATAATTTAGTTATTTTATAACTTGAGACTGTGATTGTGTATTGTTTTATTTGTTATAACATTCTACATTCAAGTTAAAAAAATGTATAGAAAATTTTCACTTTATTGAAATTTATATCTACAAATGTTTATAAAAGTTAACTTTGAACCCTTATAACTAAAAAAATTGCATTGGCTAATTATAAATCATTGTTATTATTATGTTCCTTATATAATTACAAACTTGTATGCAAAATGTCCTGCATTTATTTTCATAAATTAATCCATAGTAAGCAATTGTTGAAATATTAACAAATTACAAATTTAGCATATATTCAGTATATTATGTACTCTGATCAGCTTTGTTTCAGAAGCATCAGTCACCTATATTTCATTTTTCCAAATGATGAATCTGTAACGATAAGTGTTTTAAAAAATGCAAATTTATGTATTTATTTATAACACTTTTATTGATAAAAGTCAAAAGTCGTAAAATAATAAAAATTTTCACACAGCTTATAAATGGTATAGAAACTTTAAAAAAACATTAATTAATTGCATAAAAAAATATCAAACATGCCTAGAAACAAAAATAAATCATCGGAAGAATAACATAAACAACTGACGCTCCCGTGCAAACACCACGTGACAGTGTCAGTCATTCGCACGCAAAACAGCTGATAAAAATACTACTGCTAATAAAAAACATTCAATAGAGTACACTAAAAAATAGTACTCTGCTAAACTATAACTATCGACGTTTATTATTTGTGTTGTATGACGATCACTTGTATTAGGTATTAAAATTAGGTTACAATTAATATTTTTATGGTTTTCAATTTTCTTTTTATTTGTGTTTAATTTTTTACCGACATTCACAAATTTGAAATTTTTCTATTTTATTTACAAATAAATAATTTTTAATGAGTGGTATTGGTTGAAGTCGAAAAAACACACCCGCTCGTCTCTGCATCATATAGATACAATTTGGGCCTGAATAATTTTGTCATACTTCAATAAATTAGAATGATAATTAATTGTTAAACCCTTCCTGTAGAATATTTGGTCTTGTAGATTTGTTATTGATTTTCAAGTTCGTTCTGGTTTGTTGTCCCAAACAGGGAGAACGACAGTAAAATCGTGGAAATCCGGCGGGAGTGGACCGTTAGATGGAGAAAATGCCTGTTCGCCTCTCCCGCCTTCCAGAGGGGCAACTATAGAAAGCACTGGAATGCGGACAGTTGGAAGCTGCATGCTGCTCCAGATACCCGTTGTGCAGCAGGCACTCGTGCCTTTCTATCGATAGGAATAGGTACGAGCAGATAAAGCAGAGAAATTTCGGGTCTTCGCAATTAAATGGGGGAAAATCTAACTAGAACCAGTACATTAAACTCAAATTGTTACCTTCGAACGTTTAAAAAACGTTCACTGCCAATATTGACTGAAACAAATAACATGACATTATAAACATGTTTTTTACATAAGTTACACTTCTTTGTAAATATCTATATCTCTATGTATAAAAGAGAAAGCCCCGTCACTCACTCATCACTAATTCTACCACTTCCCATAATCCTACAGAGCTGAAATTTGGTAAAAATGATTCTGGTAGCCTAAATAGGAAACTATTTTCATCTTGATAAAATTCTTCTAAGGGGTAGAAACCGCCCTTACAAAATTGCTCCAAATAAGGATAACACTGGGTCGATTTTAGTAAATTAATAACAGCTGTTTCGTAAATAAACATTTTATTTTGTATGTTTGTCATTTATACATTTAGAGTTTGCAGTTAACCCTTTGCACTCCGACGTCCGATATTAAGGAAGGTGAACGTTGTTCGCCGAAATCGATTACCATAATATTTGTGCATTTTGTACTTATATTGTAATATATTTGAGCATTTTGTGCTTATATTGTAATAAATGTGTGTTGTGTGACGTTCACGTGTACTTTATATGTAGCAACACGTATTATGCTAATTAAAAAACTATTAGTGTTAATAGCCATAAAAAAGTGGTAAAGCCCATAAAAGTAAAACATAGATAACGTGTACAGTCTCAAGAAGCTCACTAGGCAGGAAGGCCGTGAGATTAATTATTAGTGTATAGATCTTTATTTATAGTGTATAAATCGAGTTGTTGATCTCACTAGGCAGTAAAAATTACAACGAGTCGAGACGGGACAACTAGTGTATAAATATTGTGTCTTTCATCTCACTAGACAGAAAAAGGTGCAACGAGTCGAAACGAGATAATTAATGAATAAATCTTGTGTTTTTTTATCTCACTAGACAGAAAAAGATATAAAGAGTCGAGACGAGACAATTAGTATATAAATCGTGTGTTGTTGATCTCACTTGACAGAAAAATATACAAAGAGTCGAGAAGAAACAATTAGCGTATAAATATGAAGTTGTTAATAACATTATCTACGAAAGTTTTACACGAGTTGAAAAGACAAGATCATGAGTTTAATCTTGAAAAATAATCTTATGAAAAGTTTATAAGAGTCGTGAAAACAGACTTATAAACAGACTCAATTCCAGATTAAACTTCTATTTATCTGGAATTGAAATATAGATAAAAAGATGATGTAAGAGGAAATAGATAGACAATAATGTATGTATGTAGACAATAATCAATTGGTCTCCGTTTTGCGAGGCAAGAACTCTGCCGGTGCTTAGTACAGCATTTGCGCTAAGCCTTTAAAAAATATTTGTAATGACTTATAATAATTCAAGACGTCATTACTTCAAATACACTGATGAATCCGACAATTTATCAATTCATCGACAACGTTCGTTATATGGCATTCCCCCCCGCCCCCCCCGTAAAAATATGAAGCAATTATAACTAATTTAAAAAATCCAAGTAGGATATAAAACTTAGCTTAGTTTTAGGACAAAAGAAAATTTATTCATAATGCAATTTAAAAAGGGATAATACAGTAGTAATATGAACGGTTGTTTTTAACTGTTCAGAAAACCAACTGCTATCAACATAATTTGTGTCGGTGTTATCAGGAAATCGTGGATATACGCAAGTTTGATATAATAATATTGCTTCACAGAAGATCTAAATTAATTGATCTTGTTGATAATGCAGCCTACAAACGCTCAATTTAAGGTTCGACAAACAGAATTATATACTGCACTTACACCATACAATAAAAAATTGATATGGGATAAATGTGAATCGAATTCAAAACCACTCTAAAATTGCATTTGTAGACTACTATTTAATTTGAAGTTTATAATCAAATTTGTTCAATAATAAGTTAACATACAAAAAAGGGGTCATATTGATACGTGTCCAGGAAAGTTAAAGTTGATTTTTGTGTTTAATCAATCACTTTATTTGTGCTATAAATAAATAAGCGACGGTAACGACATCTACGAGATAAACAATGATTTACCTAAACTAAAGATATTTTACTAAACTTATTCTTCTGTTTGGTGTTCATGGGGATTTATGAAGGAAAGAAATTAAACAAAATCGCACGTTTCAAAATAAGCAAGATCTCCTGAATTAACTGAATTGTGTTATCTCATATTTTCATTATTTATTTTTATTTTATTACGAATTGACGACCCGACGATTGTTAAATTATTTACATCTATATATAACGATTTTTAAGGCATAGTTTATTCTTAAGAAATATCTTCGTGAAGTAAAAAGAAACTAATTCTTTGCCATGAACGAATGTCCAAGTGAAACAATCACCATTGTTTAGACTGTGAGAAAAACAACGCAACTTTAAAAGTATATAAATAAGCACTAGCACAGATTACATCTAAACATATATTTTACATTACATTTTTTTGTCAGAGTATTGTTTGTACTAAACTAGGCTTCTTTGAAAAATAAGTGTTGACATGCACTATGATTAGACAGTACATATCAATGTAATTAATCCACTATTTGATAACCTTGTCTACAATAACCTTCCTGTGAATGGAGGTGCTGTGGCGCAGTGGAACCCGGACCCAAGGTTCCGACCTTGACTACAACAGTATTCAGTGCTCAAATGAGAGATTATCGCTAATCCTTTGTCATAAGGATCGAATTACGTTGTTGGTTCGCAGCTGATATCTACTTGGCAACTACAAAGTAATGTTAATACAACAACAAAAATCAGCGTTAAATTAATTATTACCCTATTACAGTATCGCCTGTGTTTAGTGGATCGAATTACGTTGTTGGTTCACAGCTGATATCTACTTGGCAACTACAAAGTAATGTTAATACAACAACAAAAATCAGCGTTAAATTAATTATTACCCTATTACAGTATCGCCTGTGTTTAGTGGATCGAATTACGTTGTTGGTTCGCAGCTGATATCTACTTGGCAGCTACAAAGTAATGTTAATACAACAACAAAAATCAGCGTTAAATTAATTATTACCCTATTACAGTATCGCCTGTGTTAAGTGGATCGAATTACGTTGTTGGTTCACAGCTGATATCTACTTGGCAACTACAAAGTAATGTTAATACAACAACAAAAATCAGCGTTAAATTAATTATTACCCTATTACAGTATCGCCTGTGTTAAGTGGATCGAATTACGTTGTTGGTTCACAGCTGATATCTACTTGGCAACTACAAAGTAATGTTAATACAACAACAAAAATCAGCGTTAAATTAATTATTACCCTATAACAGTATCGCCTGTGTTTAGTGGATCGAATTACGTTGTTGGTTCGCAGCTGATATCTACTTGGCAACTACAAAGTAATGTTAATACAACAACAAAAATCAGCGTTAAATTAATTATTACCCTATTACAGTATCGCCTGTGTTTAGTGGATCGAATTACGTTGTTGGTTCACAGCTGATATCTACTTGGCAACTACAAAGTAATGTTAATACAACAACAAAAATCAGCGTTAAATTAATTATTACCCTATTACAGTATCGCCTGTGTTTAGTGGATCGAATTACGTTGTTGGTTCGCAGCTGATATCTACTTGGCAACTACAAAGTAATGTTAATACAACAACAACAATCAGCGTTAAATTAATTATTACCCTATTACAGTATCGCCTGTGTTTAGTGGATCGAATTACGTTGTTGGTTCACAGCTGATATCTACTTGGCAACTACAAAGTAATGTTAATACAAGAACAAAAATCAGCGTTAAATTAATCATTACCCTATTACAGTATCGCCTGTGTTTAGTGGATCGAATTACGTTGTTGGTTCGCAGCTGAGGAGGGATGGCTTGGCACTACTTTGTTAGTACTACTACGCTGTGATGCGGAAACATTTTTCAGCGCTGAAATAAAAATATTTCTTAATTTGTTGTACTAGTCTATTAGTGTAGCAACGGTATTTGGATTTTTTATTAAAAATATATTAACTAAGGATAGAGATGTACTGACCTCCAGAAGCATCGAAGGGCTCGATGTCAGTGGCCCTCTGGGCTAGACATGACGTCACTGCTATCAGAACGAGTAATCCCTTCCACCACCACGACACGTCGTCTCCACTGCCGTAACACGTACTGGACCTGGTACCTGCAACAACAACCTACCCTCAGCACCTATGTACAACATCAAAGCCGGAGTTACCCTGTCTAACAAAACACTGCTTTATAACAATGTCGTAAAACTTTTCACTAAGGCAAGCAGTTTTATAAAACCCAATGTTACTGGCGTCGAGAAAGGTGGATATTTCACAATAACTAATGCATATTTTTATTTATTTATTTTTTTTTTTGTCTGAAGACATTTCAAATTCAAACTGTAATTTAATATGCCATCTTTCTTCGAGTATCCTTAAGTCTCTTAAATGATCTTTACTGACTCTGGATGGGGTCATTAAAGACATCAAACATATTCTCAAAATAGATTTCTGCTGTTTTACAGCTAAGTTCTAAAACATATCTTATTATAAAACCACATGCGTGCCTTGACAAAAGTTATGAAACATTTTTTTAACCATATGTTTTATAAACAATGTTATAATTGTTATAAAACAATTGTTTTGATGAACTGCATGCCTTAGTGAGAAGTTATAAAACAGTATTTTGTCACATAGTGTAAACGCGGCTTAATGTAGCCTACTGCGGGTTGAGCCTAAACACAAAACACCGCACTTCCCTTCTCATGGCAACCATTTTGAATTAATTGTAAGTAGAAGATAAATAACGGTAAATAAAGGTTGGGAAAAACACCATGGACCCTTTTTAAAAAACTTTAATTAAACTGGTCGCCAAAATAACAACGCGAAAAAGTGAGCGCCGACCAAAGGCCTCCCCTTGTATACCCCTTTCGGCGGTCCATTATCAAGGGGTTTTGACAACAAAACTAAAGGGGTTTTTAATTTAAAGGGAAATGTTATTAAAATTGAAACATAACATTTAATTAATTTTAAAAAATAACCCTCCAACCAAATGTTCAGTTTTAAAAGATCCGTTTTGTTAACAATTTTAACACTTAAAAAATTACTAGAAATAAAAAAACTTTAGGATAAAATTGTAAAAAAACTTTCGAAATAAGGTCTATTTAGATCCGATAACCATTACAGTTCTTAAAAAATAAAACTTTTTAAAAAACGTAAAATCCTGGATTGGGTGCGTGTTTGACAATTCTAAAATATACACATGTTTTCCTTCCTTTTTATTAAATCAAGGTAAAAATTTTGGATAACCCAAAATTAAAAACTTTGAACCAAATAGCCATTAAATAAATTAAATTAAAATTTAAAAAAGTAATAATAGTTTGATTTTTGAAACAAAATTTTTGCGGTATAAAAATCTTTCATTGACAAAAATAATTAAATACCTTTAAATTATGTTCAATAAAATTTAAAAAAAAAAATCAAGGGTTTAAAAATTGAGAAAACAAAAAAATTTTTCAAATTTTTTTTACCAACCAACAAAAATGACAATTTCCAAAAATAAAACCTTTTTTAATTTTAAATAGGTTTAAATAAAACAAAAGACGGTTATTAACGAGTGTAATATAAAATTGGATTTAAAAAGTCAAAATAAAATAAAATAAAAATAATTTATTGTCCTTTTCAGGGCCAGAACATTTTTACACCCGGCACAATAAATTCTTGAATTTAATTTTTGAAAAATCTGAATTTTAAAATCAAATTATTTATCTCCCCTTTTCAAATGTAAAAACTCTTTTATTTTTAAAAAAGCACATTAATGATTATAATTAGGGTATATTAAAAAAGGAAACAAATTAAAAAAATTTAAATTTTTGTTCAATTTTGGCCCCACCTTGAACGAAATTGAAGAAATTAAAACATTTTCTTAAAATCTGAAATTGGGTTTAAATTTTTACAAAAAGTTTTTCTTTAAATTTGTTACAAAACGAAAAAAAATACAACAACTATTTAATAAAATTTTTTTTTAAAATAATACCAATTAAAAAGGTTCAAGGCTTAGTCAATAAACTTTTTAACATAAATTAAAATTATATTTTTAATTTAATAATTTCCCCTTTTAAAAATATAAGAACTAAAATTTTTTCAAAAATTTTTTAAAAGGAAAAACATGTTTTTGTTTTAAGTAAAATTTTTTGAGAACTAAAAATTTTAAAAACCACCGGACGGTGGACAATGGGCCGGAAAGAGGGGAATTGTTATGGGAAATTTTTCCCCGGGGAAATTCTATTTCTTATCCCCCCCCCTCTTGTTTTTACCGCTCCTGGAAGGATTAGGTACCGCGTTTAAGGAAAACTCCCAAGGACAACATTTTTACTATAAAAATTCCCCTCCTTTTGTAAAGGAATTTAACATCCCCACCCAAGGGAAAAATCCTAAAATTTGTATTTTTTTTTTATTAAAAAACAAAAAATTATTTTATTTTAAAAAAATAAGGGCTGTTGATGTAGTACCGTTCTTGTCAATTTCCTTTTCCTAAATTGTAAATTTAATTGGTATTATAACCCCAAAATTTTTCTCAACGAAACTTTAATATTTTTAATGTTTTTGTATTTTCCGGGTTCTTCGGAATTGGGTTTAGCAAATTTTAAATTTAATTCTAACCCCAAAAAACCCCTTTTCCCCAATTTGAAAAATTTGAAAATTCTGCAATCACGCTGTTTTTAATTTTTTTTTTTTTTTTTTTCTTTTCGAAAAAGCATTTGCCCAGGGCCAGCCAACCAGTACCTTACCGAAACTTTTCAAAGGGGCTGAAATTTGCATTGGTAAGCTTGAAAAAGGGGTTTGGCTTTTTCCAAGAAAAAATTTACCCCACAGGGACCACCCGCTGTAGGATTGGGCCCGGAATTTTAAAGTGAAATTTTTCCCCCTCGCCGTCCTACAATGTGAGCGGTACACAAAGGGGAAAACCCTAAACCATCATGTTTCCGAAAACCCTTTTCGGAAGGATGAAGCACTCCCGACCTCAACAGAACCAAACAATTTTGGAGGCGTGGTACCGTAAGAACTATAAAGGGCCTCCAAGAAACCCCTTACTTACGGTTACCGACCATACAACGAAAAGCCCCACAGGAGAGAAAGACGGTCCCGCAAACAACTAACCAAAAAACAAGAAGACAGATACCCCGCGGGCGACTAAAACAGTGTGGAACATATTTAAGGAGGAAATTTATTATAACAAATTTTTAAAAAAAGAATTATTTTTTAAAGTATTAATTAAAAATTTTAATTATAATGAAAATTTTAAAATTTGTTGGTTTAAGATATTTAAGTTAAGATTTGTAAATAGGGTTTTTTATGTTTGGTTAATATTATTTTTTTTAATTTTTAAGGGGGGTTTTAAATATTAGTAGGGTTAACCAAAACAAATTATTTGGTTTTAAAATTTATATTTTTTTTGTAGAAAAAAGTTTAAAACCCCAAATTT
Source organism: Stictocephala bisonia (assembly GCA_035578905.1). Taxonomy (NCBI): domain Eukaryota; kingdom Metazoa; phylum Arthropoda; class Insecta; order Hemiptera; family Membracidae; genus Stictocephala; species Stictocephala bisonia. The sequence goes on along the minus strand of JAQJVL010000550.1, from coordinate 345,738 downwards.
TAAGTTAAAAAAAGAATAATACTTTTTTAATTCAGGCCCCCCATTTGTAAAGTTATTGAAACCTTTTTTTATAATTTTAATTTTCTTTAAACCACTTTCCAACAATAAAATTAATATTTTTAAAACCCCCCCGTTGGCTTTTACGAATTTTATAAACTCTTCGTAAATTTTATAAATTCATACTCCATGTTAAAGGGCAAAGTCATGGGTCAAATGAAGGGGGGAGTCTTCGTGGTTTCCTTATTTACATATAAAAATAAAGTACATTAAATTTATAAAGGTTTTTTAAAAAATGCAAATAGAAAACTTTTTGGAGTCCTCCTCCCCGGAGTTGATTTGGTAAAACATGATGGGGGGCCCACCTCCCCGAAGACCAAGGAGATAGTTGTGAAAAGGTTTTGTATGTTTTCTATTTGAACATTTAAAATTGATTTTAACAAGTCCCGCAATAAGGTTTACACTATTGCAATAAACTGAAAAATTTTTAAGAAACGTGAAATTAAAGTTTTTGAAATTGGCTCTTTGGGAATTAACCCTAAAATCAAGTTACCTTTAAAATTTCCTCTAATAGCAAGTGCACCTAAAACAAAGCAGTTTTTGAATTTGGGCCGTTTTGTTTTTAGTTAATGTGAGGGTAGTTTTTTGAAAGCACCCGCGGTAAACTTGAAGCGTAAACATAGGTTCCGAACAGGTTAGTTTTTAGGGCCAAGGACGCCCCCAAGTTACGACTTTATCGAGGAGTCCTGGCGCACACAGCGATTAAATTTTATTTTATGCAATTAGGGGCCCTAAAGGGGTTCCCGTTTTTTCCGCGGGTTTATAAAATGTGACCTTTTTAAAACAACCTTAACAGGTCTGTGTTTTACAGGGGGCGAAACCAAACTTTCCCTTTGCCTTTCCTCGGGTCGCAGGTTTTCCCTTAAAAAAGTTAAAAATAGCATTAAAAATTAAAAAAACTTTTTAATATTTCTTATAATATTCAATTTTAAAAATTTTAAATAAATACAAAATAAGAAAAAGTGAAAAAACCGTGTGTTTTATTATAAAATTTAATTTTTTCAGATTTATTTTTTGGCCGGTACTTGTAAACATTTTAATTTTTAATTTCTCCCTAAACTTTCTGTATTTATTTTAGATACTATAAAAAGGTACTTTTTAAATTTTCTTCCCCAATTTGTTGGGAAATTCAATATGTGGCCCTGGGGAAAAACTGGTTAAGAACATTGAAAACTTTTGTTGATGACTAACCGAGCAATAAATTCTCTATAATTTTTGACACCCAAATTGGGGTTATTAACCATCTTGCAGTAATGGTTTTCCATTGGCCAGGTTTTCTTTCATTAGAAATTGATACTTCCCGGTTAACCTTTTAACAAATACATTCACTTGTTGGAAAAATTATTTTTTTAAATGTTTAAATAGTAATTTCCAATATATTTTTTTTAGAAATGTTTTAAAAATTTGTTTTTTTGCACGATTAAGGCCTAAGTAAAAACGTGGGGTTCTTATAATTAACCCCGAAATAAATTCCATTCGTGTTTTTTTACGGGAACTAAAATAAGTTCCAAAGATTAAAAATATCTTAAAGAGTGGTGGATTTTTTTAAATTTAAAGATTTTGCCAAAATGAATAAAACAAGATGGTGGATAATAGGAACTCTATTCACCCTTCCCCAAATTTTTTAAGAAAAAGGGTTTAACATTACAATATTTTTAACATGTAAGAAAAAACCCGGAAATTCCAGAACCAAAAACACCTAAGTTATACCAAGGAGAAAACCATAAATAAAAATTTTAAACGTAAAACATTTTGAGGAACTGAATTTAAAAAAGTTTTAAATTTTCTTTTCAGAACCCCCACAAGTTTAGCTACTTGAAAGTTAAAATTAAGTTACGACAGCGTTTTTTTAAAAGGGGTGATCGAACACGCAAAAAATATTGGATAAACTTCCGAAATTTAAAAGGAAAAGTTAACCCAAAAGGAAAGTCCCCTGAGAAACCCCTAAATTGTTCCTGCTAGGTTTGCCGATAATTTTTAGCGAAGAAATTCGGAAATTCCTATAAAAAAGTTATTTCCTGGAGAAAACAAGATAAACCCAACCCCTTTAAATTAATGGGAAAAATCGGTAAATTTTTTTTCTTTAAATTTTTTAGGAAAGGAAAACCGTTTATATTTTTCCTAAGCGTGTTTAAAACAAAATGGATCAACCCCCACCCTCTAATATAGTTTTTAAAAAAAAAAAAAAAAACGGTAAAATCCCCGAAAATATTGGTTTTGAGTTGTTTTTTGGGTTTTCTTAAATTTTTTTCAGCCGGTTGACAAATTTTGTAATGGAGAACCCCCCTTCAACTTAAGGGGGACCCGGGGAACATCTGGTAGAGGTGGGAGAATGTGAAAACTGCATTTAATAACCCCAGACCTGGAGGACCGCTATTTCAGTCTTGTAAAGAGCGGCAAAAAAAATTTTGCAATCGAATTTTAAAGAAGCCGTTAACTGTGGGTTTAAAGGTATTCAGCTTTTCACCGTTTCCAACCCGGTTAATTTTAAAAACCAAATTGAGGGTTTGGTTCAAACTTATTGGCGGTTGTAGCAGCAAGGAATACTACATTTTAAATTTAACGATGTTCCAATTTGGGGGTTTTTGGCTGTAAACTCCCTTATTCCTCCCAAGTTGGGGAAATGGCTTGAAAAGGTAAGGGAAAGAAATAACCGAGGGCAACCCGTGCAAACGAAGGATTGTTTCGGGGTGTGAACCCGTTTAATCTGGCCCTTTGGGTGAACCGGATTAACCGTGATGGGTACCGGGGATACGAGAGTCGGGGGAGTTTTAAACCTCTTTTGATAATTTTGGAAAAAAAAAAATAACCTATTTACCTTGAAAATTTTATTGGGGGGGTATTAATGTTTCAAAATATAAAATTGATAATGAACCCCGTAAAAAAAATAATTACTTCAAATTTACAGGACTTTACGGGGGGTTTTATTTTAATATAATGAGTAAATAAGATTCCTAACCCTTTTATGGGTCTACCTGGTTGCGATATTGATTTTGCGGTCTGTTAACCTTTTCAATTATGCTTTAGAAAAACCAGTTTTAAATGTATTAACCTGTAATAAAATATTTTTTCGGGTGGTAGAAAATTTTAAACTGAATTTAAAATAAGTAATACTTGGGGTTAGGCGATTTTGTTTTATTTCGGGGGGTAGTTAACCGGAAACACATGGAAGATAAGGAAAAGGGGGACCTTCTGAACATACTGATTTGGGGCTTTGAAGGAATACTGGACTTTGAGTAAATTAAAAATAATGTGATTTATTATTCAATAACTTTGTATGTATGGGGTTGCCTATTTAAATGATTTTTGGGGGATTTTAATAGTAGTTATTGCTGATTAAAAATAGTTTTTTTATTCTAAACCCTTTTTTTAAAGACTTTAAAATAAATTTAACCTGTAGGGTTATGGTTATTTAAAACTTTATTTCAGGTCTATTTAACCGTTTATCTGCGGTTAAAAAATAACATTTGTAAATATTCGTAATTTTAAATAAAAAATTGTTTATAATTTACTTTTTTAGGGGTTTTTTGGTGTACTTTACCAAATAATTTAAAAATATGAGAGAATTTGAGGGGGTAAAAAAATTTAATAATTTAAAAAGGGCTTTGTTGGTTGATATTTGGGAAACACGTCGAAGGTAGAAAGGCAGAACAGGTTTGCTGCGTCGTTTATGGAACCAAACGTATACAATTATGGAATTTAAATTTTTTTTTAAAAGGAATTTTAACCTTTTTAGGACAAATTTTAAAATTTAAAACGGAAAACTAGAATTCAACACCAATTTTATTAAGTTTAATTTTTAAAAAACCCTTTTCAAACTTTAGATTTTTTAATTATCAAGACCCTTTTTGTTTTGTAAAAAAAAAAATATTGGGAAAAAGCTTAAATTAAAAATTTAAATGTTTTTATTTTAAAAATGGTTTGTTGTAAAAGTCTTTAATTAATTTCCTAATTCATTCAATGAATTCACCAAACCTTTTTGCCTTTAAACCCAGCAAGGGAACCCCAAAAGTAAATTTTTAAAATTCATTTTTTGTCATTAAATAAAACCCCCATAAAATTTGCAAATTTTTCAAAATAAAATAATCATAAAAATAAAGTTAGTTTTTCTTTTTTAACCCCCTTAAATGTTATAACGAAAACATTGAACATGTCCAAGAGTTGGGGATATGTTTTTTAGAATCTATTTTTAACCCAAAAGGTTTAAACCGTATTCTTGGATTCCTTTTTTAAAGGTTTAAACTTATTCAAAAAAAAACCTGGTCGAACTCATTTGGGGATATTTAAATCAATTTAAAAATTTTTGACAACATGTTTATTTTACTACCCCGAGCTTTTCAATAAACATGAGGGGAAATTTTAAAATTTATAAAAATTTTTACCACGAGATTAAACGGTAAAGCAACTCAATTTTTCTTATGGGGTCTGAAGAAACTAAACCTTAAATAATTATAAAAAGATAATTTTAATAATTAAAACTATAATGAATAGTTTTACTACGACTTTAAACTGCGATGCAGAAATTTAAAATAAACGTTTTGAAAAATTATAATTAAGCAAAATTAATAAAGAAAAGTAATTTAAAAAGTTTTCTAGATAGGAATTTTTTAATAAAGCCAAACGCTAAGGGCTAAGGTTTTCCAAATTTAAACGTAAGGGAACGCAACACAAAAATTCCTATTCTTTAATTATTTTTTTATCTCAAACACTAAAGAAAAAAGTTTTTTTTACACTTTGGCCCTGAAATAATGAATTTAACCATTAGTTGGAATATAAATTGAAATCAGAAGTTAACATAAGAATTCATAAGGAGCGGTAGTTCTCTGCGTTCTAATATTATTTAAGGAATAGCTTTTAAATTAGAACCTTTAAGGCTGGAATGGAATTAAATACAAAAATAATATATTACTCTTTGTCCTAAAGACGTAATTATAAAGGGGCTTCTCTGGTCTGAACTAAAGAATTGGTCATCACAGAGTTCCGGACCGGGTTTGAAAACGTTATATCACATGTTAATCGTTAATGGGTCCAATCACACAATGAACTTTAACAGTTTACATTATTTATAACTTTGGGGGGAGTTCCTTTTTATAAAAAACAAGAAACTCTTTAAAAATTAGCACTACCAAAAAGGGCCCCGAACAAATTCTAAAAAAATATCCGTATTTTGTGGGAACGGTTTGTAATTGACATTCAGTGTCAAAGAAAAACAGGGCTGATGTCCGTATTTCTCATTTTGTGAGTATTAAAAACATATTTTAAATATTTATAATAGTAAAAAAGACAAGCATGTATTACTTTCAGCAATACTCAATGCTATTCGGAGCATCAACAGCAGTGACGTGTTGAATTTTACAAAGCTATCATAAAAGAATAGTTCTTTACTTACTGACCGATTTACCACGGCCGCCTGACATGACGTATATACTACAAATGTTAATCGTTATGAATAGGATTACTGCAAGAATTCAGCTAACCAATCCAATGAACAGTAATTATAAGGGACGGGGAAGTTCTGCTGTAGATCATTGAATCTATTTGATGAATAGTTCTTCACTTACCGATCGTTCTACCACGGCCGCCTGACATGACGTATACTACGAATGTTAATCGTTATGAGTGGGATTACTGCTAGAATTCAGCTAACCAATCCAATGAACAGTAATTATAAGGGAGGGGGGAGTTCTGCTGTAGTTCATGAATCTATTTAATGAATAGTTCTTTACTTACCGACCGTTCTACCACGGCCGCCTGACATGACGTATTATACGAATGTTACCGGTAATCGTTATGAGTGGAATTACTGCTAGAATTCAGCTAACCAATCCAATGAACAGTAATTATAAGGGAGGGGGGAGTTCTGCTGTAGAGCTCTATTTAATGAATAGTTCTTTCATTTAATGAATAGTTCTTTACTTACCGACCGTTCTACCACAGCCGCCTGACATAACGTATACTACGAATGTTAATCGTTATGAGTGGGATTACAGCTAGAATTCATCTAACCAATCCAATGAACAGTAACTACAGGGGAGCGGGGGGAGTTCTTCTGTAGTTCATGAATCTATTTAATGAATAGTTCTTTACTTAACGACCGATCTACCACGGCCGCCTGACATGACGTATACTACGAATGTTAATCGTTATGAGTGGGATTACTGCTAGAATTCAGCTAACCAATCCAATGAACAGTAACTATAAGGGAGCGGGGGGAGTTCTGCTGTAGTTCATGAATCTATTTAATGAATAGCTCTTTACTTAACGACCGATCTACCACGGCCGCCTGACATAACGTATACTACGAATGTTAATCGTTATGAGTGAGATTACTGCTAGAATTCAGCTAACCAATCTAATGAACAGTAATTATAAGGGAGCAGAGGGAGTTCTGCTGTAGTTCATTGATTCTATTTAATGAATAGAACCTATAAAGAGATTAAATGTATTATATATTAATTGAATGGCCCGACTTGGCTTCAGAACGCTCTTACACTAAATGCTAGAACTAGGAGGAGTTTGGGAATGCTTCGACCAATGGTGGTACCAATGGATAAGCCAGCGGAACACCTGTACACCTTGCATTGTTGCCACGTTCTGGTACTTCGACCAATGGAGTTACCAATGGATAAGCCAGCGGAACACCTGTACACCTTGCATTGTTGCCACGTTCTGGTACTTCGACCAATGGTGTTACCAATGGATAAGCCAGCGGAACACCTGTACACCTTGCATTGTTGCCACGTTTTGGTACTTCGACCAATGGTGTTACCAATGGATAAGCCAGCGGAACACCTGTACACCTTGCATTGTTGCCACGTTTTGGTACTTCGACCAATGGTGTTACCAATGGATAATCCAGCGGAACACCTGTACACCTTGCATTGTTGCCACGTTCTGGTACTTCGACCAATGGTGTTACCAATGGATAAGCCAGCGGAACACCTGTACACCTTGCATTGTTGCCACGTTCTGGTACTTCGACCAATGGTGTTACCAATGGATAAGCCAGCGGAACACCTGTACACCTTGCATTGTTGCCACGTTTTGGTACTTCGACCAATGGTGTTACCAATGGATAAGCCAGCGGAACACCTGTACACCTTGCATTGTTGCCACGTTTTGGTACTTCGACCAATGGTGTTACCAATGGATAATCCAGCGGAACACCTGTACACCTTGCATTGTTGCCACGTTTTGGTACTTCGACCAATGGTGTTACCAATGGATAATCCAGCGGAACACCTGTAGGGGAGAGTGGGGGAACCGTGCGCATCGGGTAACTGTGCGCAGCATTATATTTGCCACTTCTAGTTGTCATGTAGATCTCCAGTCAGTGCTGAAACCTAGCGAGGGTTGAGGAAACCACATAGTCATCACCCCAAACTCACTACGCCGTCTTTGATTTTCAGTAGTGGAGTAAAACGCGAAACTTGTAACATTGTTTTTATTTCTGCTCTCTACAAAACTAGAAGGCATGTATGCAATTGTATGTTAACTAGGCTAAGATTAGTAAATTTAGGGACTACGAATAGTTGTGAGTACGTGAATGTGCGTGCTTTATAATATGGTGCAATAATTTCTGTAAATTGTCTTGGAAAACCTCTGGATACACAATCGGGTAACTGTGCGCAGCAGTGCGCATGATTCCCCCTCACGTGTTTAAATGCCATTACATGACACATTTTTATTTCTCGTTACAGATGCCACGTACTTATGCCAGGAAAACAAACATTAATTCCTACTCATCTGTAACCTTGACTAAAGCTCTTCACGAGATCCGAGCCAATAAGAGAAAAATTCGAGAAGTAGCCAGAAGGTTTAGCATCCCTGAATCAACTTTGCGCAAACGGCTTTCATTAGCCAATACTTGCATTGAACCTTTAGGTCGCAAGCCCTTATTTCCATCAGACATTGAACTACAACTTAAAGAATATATTTTAACGCTTGGCAATTTATTTTATGGACTAACTCCGAAAGAGTGAAGGCGCTTAGTTTATAGATATGCTGAGTAAAATGGCACTAAGCACAATTTCAACTCGAACCTCGGTCTGGCTGGTAAGGACTGGCTCTTTGGTTTTCTAAAGAGACATCCAGAAATCAAACTTCGTCAGCCAGAAGGCACTAGTATTAACAAGATTGGGGCATTCAACCAAGAAGAAGTGGGACTGTTTTATTGCAACCTCGAAGCAACTATGAAAAAGTATAGTTTCCCTCCTCACAGAATATATAACCAGGATGAGACTGGCATCACAACGGTAAAAAAAAAAAAAAATGCCCAAAGGTGTATGGGTTAAAGGGCACAAAGAAAATAGGTGCTGCTACATCGGCAGAAAGAGGTCGAAATATAACTGCATTGTTTGCTATGAACGCTGCTGGTAGTTTCATCCCACCTATGATGGTGTATCCACGTGCCAGAATGTCACTTCAGCTCCAAAGGAATGGTCCTGTTGGTGCAGTTTATACTTGCAGCCCTAATGGATGGAGCAATGAAGAAATATTTCTGAAGTGGCTTGACCATTTTAAAAATCATACTCTTACTACTGACCCAAAGCTGTACTTTTCGCGCACAGTTACCCAACCCCGTGCGCACGATTACCCCAAAGGTTGGGGAACTGTGCGCAAATGCATAGTTCTAGATTTTGAGCGGTAAAACATTTATGGTAAACAATAATCCAAATAAGAAAACATATTATAAAACTAGAATAAATGGGCTACATATTAATATATTTATTTTAACATTTACACTTAAAATTTCAGATATACATCAATTTTCCCTTAAGTGCGCACAGTTCCCCCACCTTGCATTGTTGCCACGTTTTGGTACTTCGACCAATGGTGTTACCAATGGATAATCCAGCGGAACACCTGTACACCTTGCATTGTTGCCACGTTCTGGTACTTCGACCAATGGTATTACCAATAGATAAGCCAGCGGAACACCTGTACACCTTGCATTGTTGCCACGTTCTGGTACTTCGACCAATGGTATTACCAATAGATAAGCCAGCGGAACACCTGTACACCTTGCATTGTTGCCACGTTTTGGTACTTTAAAATAACTACTTCTTTGATATTGTGAATCGATTTTGATTGTAAGTAAACATATTATTAACATGGACATTCTTATTAATTATACTGTATTAATTGCTTGAACCAATAAAAAATGCCTCTTCAAGCGGATTTCTTACACAAGTCATCACTGTTTTGTTTGCCGTATGTCAAAAGTAGTAGGCTTACTCTTGGCAACACCGCGCGTCCATGTCAAGGCGGTACATGCGTTAAAATAAAGTACAGTATAGCGGCATCTATAACAAAGTAGGCCTACAGCATGATTGTATTTGATGCGCTTCAAAACTCACTGGATTGTTGAGTAGTGAAAAAGTGAACGTTATGCGCATGCTCCGATATTACGGAAATTAGTGTTAAGCTCAAACAAAAGTGATTAATCACAAATTGAGGTGCCTACCCCATAGACTGAATAAATAGTTTGAGAACTACTAAACTAAATCAATAGTAATCGTTTTATATGAACGATTAAGACAGTATTTAATAACTAAATTCTTTATAAAAGGTTACTGGAGTAGGCCTATATGTTTAGTGGTGAGAAGACATGTTCCCCGATCGTGCGGCTGGGGTGCTTTGAGGATAGACTCACAAAGTAAAGCCTCGGTATGTTTTCGTGTTTTTGGCAAACGATAGACAAATTACAATTAACAACAAGGTGTGTTGTTTTTACGCTGCAACCTGCTTTCGCTGCCAACTTCGCCGCTGACAAACGTGCATTCTATTATTAAACATTTTTGAAGCTACGCACTCTTCTTACATTACACTTTATTTGGCTGCCCTTCCCAGGTACTTCAAGAGTCTGCAGAGACTGTCGGCCATATTAGTTTTAATTCCATAAGAACAATGTTATTTGCGAATCCCTATTTTATTATTTTTACTGGCCAAAAGTTTTGTATGGTTTGTCATTTTAAACGTTATCATATTGCACATTGGGTTTGCTTTTGATATTTGAATACATACGCCTATTTTGAAAATTAGAGGAAAATAAAACATTCAAGGTAATATTTACTATATTTTTCTATAAAACTAATTGGGAATTCGCAAAGCAATTGCAATGTGCAATTTAACTCTCCAAATGAAATTTGTTTGGGATAAAATCTGTTTAAAAATAACAACTTAATTTGGATAAGCAGCATAAAACGAGCATGATCATCATCACATACACGACGAGCATGACCAGCAATATATACAAACCACGCGCATAACCAGCGTCATATACAACAGTTCCTGAAAGACATCTGTGACACTGTATTAGTATTATCAGATACACTAACATTTGAACAATAATCTTAAAACTAACTGGCTGGTTCATTGTTTTATGAGTACGTGTGGTCTTATATTTAAGCCGCGTTTACAATGCATGTAGCAAAACAACAAAAGAACGAATGTTATATGTAGCATGTAACATGCAGCGTTTCGAGCTAGATGTATCAATGTTGGCTATACGTAGCAGAAATTCTGTTTCCCGGCAGGAATTGGTAAATTCATAGGGAAATATGCTACATCTAGCTTTTGCTATATATAGCAGTGATAGCACTTCTCACTAGAAGGCGTATTTTGTACGTGCATCTTCTTCCAAAATCTTGTTTTCAGAAATGGGGAAGCAGTCTTAAGAGTTTTTAAGTGAGCGGGGAGACGATGTGACGATTCATTTGGTTAACTTGTTTCATGGAAGACCAGCTCTAAGGGGTTCTAACTGCTTAAATATTAAATTAGAAAAAAACAAACGCGATGTCTGGGATTTCTTTGGAAATGCAGATGATAACAAATTAAAGGAGGAAAAGTGAGATGTCTGATTGGACAAATTTTTAACGTCTTTTGAAAAATAAGAGTGATTCAGTTTTTTTTCTTCCTCAATGCTATGGTGGCACTCGAGGTGCGACATGGACTACCTGTGTTAATCCCAGCGACCCAAAGGGCCATAAAACTGGCACTCGAGGTGCAACATGCCACCTCAGGTAGCCCGGCGAAGGGTTGCGGGGTTGTAGACGCGCTCTCTCTCTGTGTCCATAAATATATATATATATTTTTTTGGAATATATATGTTTGGAACTAAGCAACATTTTCTGTGAGGCTTTGAAACAACAAAATTGTTCGACTGTTGATTGATTTATTACGTGTATATTTTCAACCTAACCTAACCTAACCTAACCCACCCATACACGTACGGTGGTACTAACCCACCCGCCCACCTATGCACGTACGGTGGTACTAACCCACCCACCCACCTATACACGTACGGTGGTACTAACTCGCCATGTCGCACCTCGAGTGTTAGTTTTGGGTTCTCTTTCGCTGCATGTCGCACCTCGAGTGTCCAATTATGACCCTCAGGTAGTCCATGTCGCACCTCGGGTGCCCCCAATGCTATATACGGACGGGCACTAGGTGCGGGAATTGACCTGAGTTAGGTAGCCGAGGTCTCCTAAGGGTACGCGCATAGTGAGGAGGTGAAGGTGGAGGTGTAGCTGGATGTGTAGGTGCAGGTGGAGGTACAGATGGAGGTAGCATCGTATAGTGCAGGAGGTTTTACCTTGCCGTCTAGCTCGCCACCTCGCAGCTCTTTCCCCTCCTCAAACACGCGTCAACACAAGCAGTCGAGTGTTGTTTCTATCCATTAATCACAGTGGTAGCTTTTTTGCCTATTGCAACAATTTTCTCTGTCAGTGATGATAAGTGAAAGTAGTGATGATAGCGATGATATGTCTTCAGCATGTAAGTGGTGGCTTACGGGAACGTTAAGTAATCGAACATTTAGTGCACATCCTGTTAATCAAGTGCGACAGGAACTAGGTGAATATCATCATCTTTTTCATGAACTAAAAAATTATCCTGAGAAGTTTCAAAATTATTTGCGAATGACTCCTGAAACGTTTAAGTACATATGTGAAACCATTTCTCCAAAGTTGGAGAGTTGTACTAAATACTGCAACTTGCATGTTAACCCTATCGGTCCAGAAGAACAGCTTGTACTGACTATAAGGTAAGTTACAGTACCTTCTGCCTGCAATTGCACATGTTCTGTAAGTTAAAAAGTATATGCTTTGTTAAAGATAAACAGTGTAAATTGAAAAAAAAAATATATATGTATTGAAGTAAAATCAATAAAATTGTGCAAGATATAAATTTCATATATTCTTCTGTTATTTAATTCTCGAATATGTTTGTTGTATGTAAAAATGAGTTGGTAATAAGAAAGCAATTCCAGTTCATGAAAAATACAATTTATTGGTAAAATGATAGTAACTAACAGGGATCTTTTCAAAGTAAAATACAAACGAAAGATATTAATGTACGCTACATAAAAATGCTGCAAATGTTTGAAAATGTTATAATAGTAGGCCTAACATAATCTTAAAAAATGGTATTATTAAGTAAATTGCGCAAAGGAAAAATAGTAGTACTTATAAAAAACGTAAAGAACTATTAAACTGTCATTAATTTATCGCCAGCTGAACGGCATTACAAAGACATTTTTAAAAGTTAGTGTACTCGGGAACATATGTTTCGCCGCCATCCTGGTTGTAGTTCAATGGTGAAGTCACGTCGCGGACCAGCTGTGCGAAGGTGACTGGTGATGGTGATGCCATGGTACTAGGAGAGGAACTGTCGTAGGGACTGTAGCGATGAGAGCTTGTACTGTGGTCTACTGACGTAGGTCTAGTGACAGTTGATGTTGTTGAGAATGATGATGGTGGTTCGGGTGAGTATGCCATGTCAAAAAGAATTTCTTGAACTTTCATCCTGAACAACATTTTCTTTCTAGGATTCAGGTTTTTAACATGGGGTAGCAGTGAGTTGAAGAACCCAACATCCTCGTCATTTGCCCTGTCCTCACTTTTCTGTTGCTTTAACTTCAACTTTTCTTTCTCCAACTGCACTAATTCCCGTCCAATAGCTTGTTGTGTCGTGATTCTTTTTTTAAATCCTGTTCTTGTGATCAGGTCCTTCGTATTAAATCTTGGTGGCATTGCAGGGCTTGATGCATGAGATTTCTGCTGCTGGCGTGATTCACTCTCCGGCGCCGGTACTATTGTCAGATTCTCTGTGTCCAACTGTGGATTGTCAGGTTCATCACATTCTTGGCCTATCTCGGTCACTTCTTCCGACTCCTCTTCGTTTAGGTCGTGGTCTGAGTCATCTGCTATTACATCTGCAAGGTTTCCTGTTGATTTGCGGGGCAAAAACTGGTCTTTGAGAAACGCCATGCTGTCGTAATATTTCCATGTGGGTGTTTCTGGTGCTGCAGCTCCAGACTTAATTGTTTTGGAAAATTGTTTTCTGAATTCTTGCCTCAAGTTCTTCCAAATTTGCTTCACAACTTTATCTGGAACAAAACACGAAAACGTAAACGACTAATATTTTTAATATTATGTTTTTGGTTATATTGTGTTCTTTGGTTGCAGGTACTTGGCAACTGGAAGCAGTTTTAAAACTCTTGGATTTTCATTTCGAATGGGAGACAATACAGTGGGCAAAATCGTTAAGAATGTGTGCAAACTGTTATGGGAGACGTTCCAACCAGAGCATATGCCAGTTCCAACTATTGAAGGTTATGAGCAAGTTGCAAAAAGATTCTATGAGATTTGGAAATTCCCACACTGTATCGGAGCGTTGGACGGTAAACACTGTCGAATAAAATGCCCAGCGCATTCAGGGTCTATGTACTTCAATTATAAGAAGACTTTTTCAATTGTTCTACAGGGTGTTGCGGATGACCATTACAAGTTTATATTTATTGATGTTGGCGGTTTCGGCAAACAAAGCGATGGGGGAACCTTGAGGGCGTCAGATTTTGGAAGGTTGTTGGAACAAAACAAATTGTGTATTCCCGAAGAAAAGTGTTTGCCTGACAGCAATATAAAAGTTCCACACGTTTTTATTGCAGATGAAGCGTATCCCTTGCGCGAGAATCTCATGAAACCTTATTCGAAAAAAGCTCTTGGGGATGCAGAAGAAGTGTATAATAAACGGCTATCAAGTGCTAGAAAAACCATTGAGTGTGCCTTTGGCATTCTGTTTGCTAAGTGGCGGATATTAAGTGGTTATATTGAAACCTTGCCTGAGACTGCAGACGATATAATAAAGGCTGCATGCGTTTTACACAATATAATCATTAACAAAGACGGATACTGCGGTGTACAGGAGTCAGAACTCCTGCCTTTCCCTACTGAACTGAACTTACAACCATTGGGTAGATCTGGAAATGCTACATCTAATCGAGCCAAAGAAGTTAGAAATAGTTTCAAGGAATATTTTGTAAACAACCCGTAATCAAGATAATACTTAGTTGCAACTGTGTGTCCTTGTTTATAGTTCATTAAAGATTTCATTCGCAAGTTTCTAATTTTTACCTTATTTCAAACCTTTTACTTACTAATGTTAGATAAAAAATATATTAATTAATTAGAAAGTCTGCTATGGATACTTTTACATTACACTTTAAACTGAATATCCCACATAAAACAGCAAAGCTGGTTTAAGTTTAAATTTAAAGTTTTTAGTTACCTGTAACTTTTAGCTCTTTCGCAATTTCCTTCCATTCCTTGTCCAGAACGTGACGATTGTGATGTTGCTTGTGTCTCTTGTCCCACAAGGCTGGACGACTTTGGACAGCAATAATAATATCTTCCTTCATTTCGGATAACAGGTTATCAAAAACTAACAGAAACCAACAAGCGTAACTAAACGTTGACTTGGGTGAAAGCAGACTGAAGGGAGTGGCGGGGTGTACCGGAAGAGGGGGTTGGGGGGTGCGTGGCCTTGAGTGGACCAATCACGTTAAAGCAGCGAGCAAAGCCGCGAGCTAGGCAGCGAGGAAAATCAAACTAGTTTGTTTTCGAAAAACATCCTGCTAGGCCTCCTTGTAAGTGGCGAGCTACACCTCTACCGCGACCTGCTCACCATGCGCGCACGCATTTAACCTAATGAAATTGTTTTACCTCGCCGTTAACGGCGACCTGCACCTACACCTACACCTCCACCTTCACCTCCTCACTATGCGCGTACCCTAAGGTGCGCGAAGCACCCCAGGTAACCACCAGAAACGTTCCTGAAGTGCGGGAAGAGAGGGTTGCCTTTGTCATTATTATTCATAAGATTTTTTAAACGCCCGAGCCCGTAAAGTGTCCTCATTAAGAATTCTCTGTTCTACTACCTTAAAGTCTATCTAATGAGGTATGAAAATTACAGTAATTTTGGGTAGATTCTCCTTCTTAAGATTTATTTTTCATATTGATGTGACCTTATAGTAAAGAGACTATAATGTGTAAAAAACATTAAAAGCATAGATGTAAGCACTTAGCGTAAAAATAAGCCAAATTATACAAGTTTTGCAATAGATTAATGCGAAGCTAAAAAAATATAATTAGTAAAAAAACTACTACATAAAAAGATAATATTTAATAAATTAATTATATTATAAAACGAAGACGGAAAATCGTGACCTACGGAAAATCCGATGCGATTCATCGCATTGGATAAACCTTTATGCGATTAAGAAATGTACTGCAAAGACCTAAACCACTTTATAACTTTTAAAAGAAATACTAATTTGTTATTTGTAAATTTTTTACTTCTTCGGGAGGTCTGCTAGACCTATATATTCTTCTTGCAATAAAATTTAATGTCTTGGTGTATAACGTTAGGTTTGGTTTTGGAACAACAATCATTCACAGTTGTAAATTGGAACGACTGTAAATTGAATAAATGAAACATTAGTAATTTATGAAATACTATTTATTGAAAAGTATCTGATTAATTCATCAATTCATCAATTCATTCAATTGTATAAGAAATGAATTCAAAAAGGTATAAGTGAAATGAATACCGGCAATTTATGTAGAATGATGTAAGTTAGTAACTGCAGTATGGATAGTGTTGCGAGAGCTTTCTTTGTATCAAGAAAAATCCACTTACAAACTTATCATCATTTATACAATTAAAAACGTTATTTATAAAATCAATCAAGGCTGTATTATCTATGCCATTTAAATTTTGAATACACAAGAAAAATAATAATTTCAATAATTATTATGTTATTATTATTATGATCTCTGAGGATGATTTCAACAACTCGGAAGAGCGCGGGTCCTTTGCTGTGTAATTGAGTTTGATATCAGGTTCACGTCTAAGAGCGAGTGTCTCAACTGCGGTGTTGTGATCACCTATTTCTTTGTGAATAAGCTTGGCAGGACTCTTGTCTAGGTGTCAACTGCCTTCCTTTTTACACTATTATTTATTTTTGTGTGTGAATAATTTCTTGTTCCGTTTTTGAAAATGACGTCAGGATTTTGACCCAACGTTGGTATGCGGGCGGATGCTGATGACACGTAAATACGGACAATCCTTAGGCCAACAATCTTATCCTACCTGACTTGGGCTTCGCGCATTTCAGGAAGATTTTAAGGGACCCTTCCAGGGTTTCACGCAACTAATGCTCGACCCTATGTACAATTGTACATAAAATGTATTGAAAGTGTCCACTTGTCATTCGTAAGTTTTTGACACTGCCATCACATATTATGTCATTTAACAATGACGCTTCTACGGCAACAAAGTTAACGTTCAAGTCTGACGCTATAGGTATACCGCTCAATACCATTGTTCTGTACGTGTATGACGGGTGAGTAGCATTGTATATGTATGAGGGGGCGGGTGGGTCTATACCATTGTTCTGTACGTATATGACGAATGAGTAGCATTGTATGGGGTGCTCAGTACCACTGTACCGTACGTGTATGAACGGGTTAGTAGTATTGTACGTGTACGGGGGTGGTCAGATATATCTTTGTCTAGCCGCGAGAGTCGGACGGACCGAAAACGTTCGTTTCCTTCTACTGTATAAGAAGATAAACTTACAGCTATACATATACCTATAGAGCTAACCTCCTCTTCCTGCACATTTCCATTGACGACTGAAAGAGGGGATGTGCTACAATTAACGCCATTTTACCTAAAACATCTAGAACTGAAACTTATAGTATTTGCTACACCTAACAATGTTATATGTAGGAAAAGTTATAACGCAGATCTTGCTACATTATGTAAACGCGTCTTTATGACGCCTACTAGATATATTGGGTAGAGTAGTGATCTTAGTGATGCCATTTACTTGACATTATCTGGTGGTGAACTCTCAGAGGACAACTGACATATACTCCTTGATTCCCTTCACCTACTCACAGACAAGTCTGTATCGACATACATCCAACAACGACGAGCAGAAGGACGGTGAAAATGTTTGCGGCGGAAGTGCCATAGACGTAACTCGATAAGCTGCGGTGGGGGAGAGGGGCCAGGTGCACGCACACCTGCCCCCTCCCCAAAACACAAACACTCAGTATTCCACCCGACACTCAATCGGACACGACGTGATTAGGCCGGTGCAGTTCATTGCGATGTCGTGCACTAAACATTATAATCGTGTTACACGCGTGAGTTACGACCAGGGAATAATTCATACCACAAGAGTATTGGGAAGAAATTGTCTTACTACATCTGTTTAGGAAAGAACGGTAGACTTCAGTAAATGTCAATACAGTTATCACTAGTGGCAATAACATGACATGAATGTGTTGAGGGTATTGCAATATGCTAGGCAGAGTTTACATATCCATAATAATCAATTTGATTTCGTTATACTTTTTAAAAAGATACAACAACTTTATACGTATTTGTATGAAGAATCTAAATGTTAGATATTTAGACGATACTTCAACGTGTTTGGTCGTAACCGAAGCCCAAACAAACAACAAACGAGTGGTGATTGTTTGAATAAAAACATAACTTCAATTAGCTCTGTATATTATCCATGTTGAATACTTTCCGACAATGTCTTGAAACAAAACAAAGGCAACAATTTCCTTAGGATCCTCTGTTTGGTTCGATGTCAGATTAAGTAAGCACAGAGGCCCCACACAACTAACAGAGTATTACTGTGTAGTTATACTCGCCCGATTACCATTTATTGTGGCGTTGATGCTAGGAGTGAGTGTTTCAGTTCATCTTGCTACAACGCTGTCAATATGTTACATTGAAAAGAATTTACAAAAGGATCATTTGGACTTCCTATTGTAACAACCAAATGTCCACTGCAATATTTAAATATAACTAGCAACACTAAAGTATCAATTGTATTAACAATAGATTTACTAAAATATAAACTTAGGAAACCCATTGCTTATGTAGACATTCTGTATTTGTAAACGGTTGACATTATTTATTGGTACCAGTGAAAACCATTCAGTATAGAGATATTAGTCAGCGGAGTAGCGGGACGAGACGGCAGGTCTGGAGCGGGCGTGTGTTGACAGCTGCAGTTGACGTACACTGCGCTGCACTTGACATAACAACAATGACCCACTTTTATCATTCTCACCTTGACGACACCGATGGACCTGTGGAGAAGTAATTAGTGGGGTAGCGGGATGTCACGGGAGGTATGGAACGAGCGTGTTGACAGTTGCAGTTGACGTACACTGCGCTGCACTTGACATATCAACAATGACCCACTTATATCATTCTCACCTTGCCGACACCGATGGACCTGTGGAGAAGTAATTAGTGGGGTAGCGGGATGTCACGGGAGGTATGGAACGAGCGTGTTGACAGTTGCAGTTGACGTACACTGCGCTGCACTTGACATATCAACAATGACCCACTTATATCATTCTCACCTTGCCGACACCGATGGACCTGTGGAGAAGTAATTAGTGGGGTAGCGGGATGTCACGGGAGGTATGGAACGAGCGTGTTGACAGTTGCAGTTGACGTACATTACGCTGCACTGGACACATGGGTTTGTCTGAGTAGGTCAATGTACCCTGAGAGATGGATCGAAGGCAGCCTAAAGCAGCACGACGATGGGACCTATCCTATATTTTCCATTGTTGGTAACCACTCGTCGCATTCCCTGTAAGGAAGCTATACTTCTACTTGAGATCTATTTGTCGGGTGGGTGGGACGTTTGTCTGTGTAGGTCAATGTTTCTTGAGACATATATCGAAGCAGCCAAAAGCAGCACGCCGAGCGGTCTATCCAATATTTTCCATTGTTTGTTACAACTCGGCGCATTTCCTCTATGGGAGCTACGCTTCTACTTGAGATCTACTTGTCGGGTGGGCGGAAAGTTTGTCTGTGTAGGTCAATGTCTCTTGAGATATAGATCGAAGCAGCCAAAAGCAGCACGCCGAGCGGTCTATTCAATATATTCCATTGTTTGTTACCACTCGGCGCATTCCCTCTATGGGAGCTATACTTCTACTTGAGATCTACTTGTCGGGTGGGCGGAAAGTTTGTCTGTGTAGGTCAATGTCACTTGAGTGATTGATCGAAGCAGCCAAAAGCAGCACGCCGAGCGGTCTATCCAATATTTTCCATAGTTTGTTACCACTCGGCGCATTCCCCCTCTATGGGAGCTATGCTTCTACTTGAGATCTACTTGTCGGGTGGGCGGGAAGTTTGTCTGTGTAGGTCAATGTCTCCCGAGAGATAGAGCGAGGGCGGCCAAAAACAGCACGCCGAGCGGCCTCTCCGTTATTTTCCACTGGCTCCCAGTCGTCGCTCTCCCTTTTATCACAATACGCTGCATCTTGAAGGTTATCGACCTTTACTAAGACATTTTCATGATAACACCAATCGACACCTTCACATCAAGGCAGAAACGATCGAATATTCGCACAAATCTTCTTTATTAGTTCCTTCATAGCAAAGCACAATATGAGATATATGAATTGATATTCTTTATTCTCGTTTCATATTATCTTTCTTTTTGTTTTTGTTTGTTTTTTCAATAAGAGGCTACCTTCTTTGATTTGGTATATATAGAAACCAAGAAGGTAAATACAATACTATCCCTTCATTATGGTGATTATAAGCAAGAACACGAAAATATAAAAAATTAACATTTCCCCTCTGATTTAGTACGTTTATGGCAGTGAACTACTTGATGAGAAGGAGGTAAATTATTATTTA
Source organism: Stictocephala bisonia (assembly GCA_035578905.1). Taxonomy (NCBI): domain Eukaryota; kingdom Metazoa; phylum Arthropoda; class Insecta; order Hemiptera; family Membracidae; genus Stictocephala; species Stictocephala bisonia. Next base: position 325,641 of record JAQJVL010000550.1, on the reverse strand, counting down.
ATACACTTTATCAGAGTGTGTTTAAAACAAATGAGGGTAACACAAGACCAATTAGAAACAGTTTTGTTTCTTCTTAAGCGTTTACGTATTTTAATCGATGGAGAATAACGTACGTTTACGTACAATAATCTCCGAGGCTCTTCAAGTGTGTTTACGATAATAGCGGGTTTGAAAATATGGTTACAAGAAGGGGGAATAAGGTGTGTACAGCTAATTTGTATTTATTTTTTATGCCAAGTCAAACAGGTAAACAACGATGTTCCTTAAGTACAATAATGTTACCCGAGTACAATTAACACTAGCTGTTAATATCATTTTTAAGGCTTTCTACAGTATCGTCAATACAAGAAGAGGAGGACTTGAGTAAAAAATATGGCGAATTCGTTTTTCAACAAAAGAAAAAACTTATTCTATGAGGTGATGACATCATTGGGCGCAATGGTGTCACTTATATACTACTCTAAATTTGCCTCTTTTTTTATCGCTTAAACAGACAACTTCTAGAATATTTTCTCTTACCATCATGTACGCCTACTTTCACGTGAGAAAATATCCGTTCATGATTACGAAGAGAAATTATTTTAACTGCACGAGCCAAACTGTACCACGTATCCACCAGGACGCTCCTGCGTAAGACCAATTGTATTTTTAGAAGACCAAAGAGCCGCTGTGTCATCGAGATGCAAGGCGGAAATGAGAACTGTAAACAACTGACTATCAATTGTTCATGGCGAGTACAAACAGGAAAACTGACGGTAGCTCACACACTAGTTGCGTAAATCCAATTTACCACAAATGTATTTTAAACATCTGCTGTCGTCAGAGAAACAAGGGAGTGAAAGTAGAATGTAAACAAGCCAACTGATGTATGCACATTTCAAGTGTAGACGTAAACAGCCTTAACTGGGCTACGCAGAACTTGGAATACTACAGAAAACAACTCTAAGATATTGTGACTTGAAGAAGATAACAATTATTTACTCAAAGACAAGATAATAATTTAGGCCCTACCTATGTGAAATCGTTTCATAGTATATCAATATTAACATCTTAATCTCATATAATCATTTTAGAAGAGACATGTTTAAGTAAGTGTTAGGAATAAAAAAGCGCCAGAAAACAAAAAAATTAAAAAATGCCTTAAAAATAATTATTATTTCCACAAAATGAATTGCGAAACATTGACACAGAAAACGAACATATTTTCACCTATTCTTCAACACTATTTAGAAACAAAGTATTCTTGGATCTTTTATGTTATGTGTCAGCAATTAAAAAAAAATCAACCGGATAAAAAAATTATCAACATTTTCTAATCGTTTATCAAGAGGGGATAATTTCTTGTAAAATTTGTTGAAATATACCTTTTTCTTGGCTATGTTACGTTATGTTTCGTTAGGTTAGAAAAGCTATGAAAGTTGGGTTGGTTTCGTTTAGTTGGGTTATACTTTATTGCGTTAAGTAGGTTGGGTTACGTTCCATTTAGTTTGATAGGTTTAGTTAGGTTTCGATAAGTTGGGAAGTTTCGTTAGGCTTGTTTATTACTTCATTTCGTTAAGTGGGTTGGTTACGATTCATTTACTTCGATAGGTTTAGTTACGTTTCGATAAGTTAGGCAGTTTTAGTTATGTTTCGTTAGGTTGTTTATACTTCATTACGTTAAGTAGGTGTTACGTTTCATTTAGATCGATAGGTTTAGTTACGTTTCGATAAGTTAGGCAGTTTTAGTTATGTTTCGTTAGGTTTGTTTATACTTCAATACGTTAAGTAGGTGTTACGTTTCATTTAGTTCGATAGGTTTAGTTACGTTTCGACAGGTTTAGGCAGTCTTAGTTATGTTTCGTTAGGTTTGTTTGTACTTCATTACGTTAAGTAGGTGTTACGTTTCATTTAGTTCGTGTAACAGGTCCACCAAATTGACGAGTGAATTGATTAAATTAAATAAATAATAAATTATTTTAATAAAGAAATAGATACATTTAATTAAAATAATCACCGAACATTCAAATAATATTCGGAAATCATTGTAAATTAATAACCAGCAAGTATAGAGAAGTAGACAGGCATATTTGTCCCATGGCAGTTGTCTAAAATTTAAACAACATTCCGTTCATTGTTATCGAGACAGATAAGACATGTGCAGTCGCGTCGTCGGACGAGTCTATCTGGCGATCCAGAGGGGTGTCAGGGTGACCATGCAATGGTTGAGTCCAAAGTAGATGAGAGACGCTATTGGCTGACGGTAAGTAGCCTCGAACCAAGAGAGACGCTATTGGTTGACGGCAGGTAGTCTCGACCCCAAGGCTCTCGATTGCAACGGACTGAAGCCACGCCAGCCTCGTCCAAGCATCGTTCACTTTAATTCAAGACCCAGAAGGAGCAAGTCTCCAAGCCGCTTCGATGTAACCAGCAAATTTCATTTGTTACCGCGTGTGACCGTTTGATTTTGAAACCTAATTTTTAATGTTGTGAACGTACATATTCTAAAAGATAGATGTGTAGCTCAGAAAAGTGATTCAATAAAGTCTAGATCTTTTATTTTAATAGTTGTGAAAAACTTAATACAAACTCTTTTTACAATGAAGAAGGAGACCACGTGGAGAGCAATAGACAAAGAAGAGACGTAAAGATAAGTTTTAGTTATAAAATAATTTGATCTTGTTTTTTATAAAACAGCTTTAAATAGATAACTTTCAATTTTGTAAGATTTAACTTCAGATATCTATTCAAAGAAATTAAAAGAATGTAATAAAAAACCTTTTTCAAACAAGAGTCTTTATTCATTGTAATTTACAGCCTCATCGATTTACCCATAAATTTAACCCTGAGATAAGAGAATTAAATTTAATTTGCATAATTTTTTATCAAATTAACAAGAAACTTAAATTAATGTAACTCATCACAAAGAGAGAGAGGTTACATTCGATAGGTTTAGTTACGTTTCGATAGATTAGGCAGGTAGTTTTGGTTGTATCGTTAGGTTAGATAAGGAAATTTAGGTTAGGTTTGACATGTTTATTGAGTATCCTTATTCATTAAAGTTATTTGATTTAAAAGAAAATTGTTGAAACACAATTGATAATAACCATCTTTATTAGCCGGAAATCTAAATATTTTATTTCAGGGCAAATCAAACATAATCTCCACGCTATTTGTTTGCAGGGGAGGAATTGACTCGTTGCAATTCCATTAACGATACGATATCGACTAACCGTTCCAATTAGTGGCCTGGGAATGCGGCCCATTTAACGTGTTCTCCGTATATGTAGACCTAATTAATTGTCCGTCCCAGCAGTGACCGGCCGCTTTCCCACATTCCTTCTAACTGTGGATCCCAGATAAACTATCCCTTGTTGTTCATCCTTATCAATATTCTTTCCCTTAAGGCTTTTCTGAGATAGTGCGTAAAATTGAAATCACACATCTGAATGCCTACTCTTTCATTAAAGTAATTATCACGTATTAAAAATAATCTGGTGTTTTTTCAGCGAATTTTTGAAGCACGGATTTCTTTTAGTTTAAGTTATTTTGCGTACCATGAAATGTCGAAGCCAAAGTTTAAACTAAAGATTTTGGGTTTTAACAAGACTGATATTTCATTTTTGAAAAGTCAAACAGCCAATGGATACATTTTGTTGTTTTCCAATTAAGTATTTCAGAGAGTTACAAATGAGTAATTGCTTTATATTTTACTATCAACTCATTCTTAATGACGTTTTCACATATATCTACATTAGTAGGTACAACTACAATTCAAACACCTTTATTGTATTTCCTTTTATTGTTTTACATTAGTCTCATGTTTTCAGTGGCCAACTAAGTTAAAAATCGATTATAAAGCACGAGCGAAGTGGGTTTGTACTTAATTGTTACCTGATTATACTGTACATCAATCAGAATCCAGCATTTGTAAAGAGCTCACTTTTAGGTTTTACTTCAGTATGTAAGATTACGATTTCTCAAGGTCATATTTATAAATAATCACTTACAATACCAGAGGAAGCGACCGTCGACCTCACATAGTTAGTATTGACTCATTATTGTACTAGCCAGATTGATTAGTGTTCCTCCGACATACTGGGACCGTTTCGCTTATGAAACAGTAATTTTGGAAGATTTTCTGTAGGCACAACATTCAACTTTTGTGTCTTAAATTAAAAGACACGGCTAACCAACACTAACGTTACATACAACAATATGGCCGAATACATTTTACTGAGGCAATAATAACGGGCCTACTGAAGTTCGATAACTGGCCGAATAAATTTTACCTATGTTAACATGTGAATCATGAGACAATAACATTTGTTTTATTGGGAGATTTCCAATTGCACCGGGGTCAGGGATCGGCCCCAAACTGATGTGTCCAGTTGCACCGGAGCCCCTTTTGGGGGGTGTTCCAATTGCACCAGAGGCCCTTGTTTATGACATGAGCCGGGAAAGTCCAACCAGGCCGGATTCCTAGTACAGTAACCCCAAGCTGACCGTGCCAAATTCCACACCCTTTGTTATGACATGAGTCATGAGTCGGTTAGGTTAGGTTAGGTTAGGTTAGGTTAGGTTAGGTTAGATGTTAGTGTTGCCACGGATAAACACAAAATTAAACATTAAATACATAGTTACCATATTTATTAGTTAGAACCTGCTATGGTCTACCATTAGTATGTGCCACGAAACATCGGCAAGTGTTTGATAGAATATTCCATTGCGAAATTGTTAAACACTTATAAACTATGTTTGAAGAAATGTAGTGGGGTGGGGAAGGAAGGGGCCTTCCAATTGCACCGGCTCCGGCGGTCGAAGGAATTTGCAGCGGGGATAAGTGAGGTGGGTAGATTTTGACCACCGGTGCATCTGGACACTTTTCGGACGGAGGAATGTTTTGACCCGTGGAAATTCCTTTGACCGCCGGTGCAACTGGATATCAGCCGTTTTATTTCATTTGTCTAGGCGTGTTCAGACTTGCAGTACACATACAAAGACACTGTACAGTCCACGACACTGCAGTAGTTCAACTTTCACCTCAGCATTACTGTGCTACTTTCACTCGTTATGCATTGTTTAAAATGTTTATAAATCTTGTTTGCCCGTATGGAAGCTTGCCAAGGTCCCTTCGGTGCACTATTCATGGTTGCTATTTGATTTATCGTAAAAAACGTTCACATGGGCATATCCTATATCAAAAATATCTCTGACTTTGATTGCAGTATATGTATATATAGTATGGTTTGTTGTCAAATACCATTTATTAATTTAAAAAAAGCTGTAATATGTGTTTGGATAAAGATCCAAAATTGATGTTGTGTAGTGTTAAGAAGAAAAATATAAAGTAATCTCCTATCAAAAACCTAAGACCAATCCATCGAGCCATTTAAGACCTGCCTCACTTATTCTGTATACCACTTATACGGTAATACCTCCGTAAAAGAACGCAGGGGGCACTGTGTAACTATTTGATCCATTGTTTGGATAGACTCCTCGCAATCACATTACTGATGCAGTGTCAATCCCCATTTGTACTCCCAGTAGTACCCATTTGTACATGTGCCCAGGCCAGTTCGGAACCGATACAACAGTGTCCATTTCCTACGAGGGAAGTTCATCCCACCTACAGGCATTGACGGTTCTTGATTGTAGAAATGTATTTCGTCCATCAAACTGTACCGCACTATGACCCAGCTAGGTAGGTATTAGGCGACAAATCTCATCTCCTCAACTGCAAGGCAGTAGACTACGTAGAGGTGGGAGATCCTGTGTATTGGGGAGGTGCCGGGCAAGTAGTGTCTCCTGATGTATTATCTCTGGAGGAGCTATACTGCACAGCACCAGGAGTTAAGTAAGTGAAGTTGCCATCAGAGTGCCACTAAGTACTATCATAGCAATCGCTTTAGTGTGGACACTGTTTAGCTATACAGGAGCACTGTGTTCATCAGCTGAAAAGACCAGTGACAAAGCAGTTTTACGCAGGACGTGTGCGTTGGCTCCCCAAGTTATTCCGAACAATATGATGTAATACATTTTCCATGGTTTTGATTTTAGCTTATGTTCTTTTTAAGATAGCGTTTAAACGTCGGTGATCTATCTAACGTTACTCCCAGGTATTGTTAGATAGATCACTGTGATGGAATTTTACACCATTTTGAAAGATGTTCAATTTTCTATTAGCCTGAATGTTGCTTAAGTGGAAAAGGGGCTACTTAGGTTGTTGATGTGTTAGGCTTCTAGGTTTTAAAGTATTCTTCGAGGGCTGCAAGGTCACTTGTGAGTGTTTCTTCGGTACATGTGATAATTTTTTTTTTAATTTGGGATTGAGATGACGGTGGTATACACATTGAACAAAATGGCAGACTATCATTCAGTTGTCTAAAAGAGCTTTTTTCACGACCGAGATAGACTAAGCACTTACTCCAAAAGTCAATGTGTGTGCTACGATATCTTCCTCCAAAGATGATTAAGATGACCTCCTCAGATGTCATCAAACAAGGTGGTGATGATTATAGCGTCCTCAGGAAATCCTTAAAACTGTACGTATCCGTAAATCTTTCCCTAATCTAGAGAAACTACAAGAATTATTTTAAATATTTTAAATTATTATTCCCTTATTGAATGTGTAGTCACTGCCATTTAATTACTGAAGTTACAAAGAGGTCAATTATTATGTTTAAATTTGAAACAATCCCTTACATTGAAAATAATATAACTTAGAAGAAATATTACTATAGGATTTCGGCTTCATTAATATAGATCCTAATAAATGTGCTTTAATCCAGTGGTATACAAAACTCTATAACCATCAACCAGATTGTATGATGCTAATTCCATTTAAATATAATACAACATGAATAAAAGAGAAATGTGTATATAGTAAAAATATTAAAGTTTTCTACAGCATTATTTTATTAATTCACTAATTTAAAAAAAAATCAATTTAACTCGTATTTCCAAATATTGTTTCTTTCCAGGAAGACTAATCCAAAATATGAATACAAAATCAATTCCACACATCTAAAACCATCATACCACCTTATCAACAACAATATGTAGAACCAGTATACGAATCAACCTGTCATATCTTTATATAATAATTATAAATTAAATGAATCAGCAACATTTATGTAGACTAGTAGCTAGTTACTTTAACAAACAAATATGTTTGTTTGACATTAAAAATATCTACCCAGTATTACGATATCAATGTTTTTGTTTTTTTTAAATTTTTTTTAAATCTACAGATAGCCCGGTTATCTGTCCATTCATTCTCACAAGAGGGGTCAGCGGATGGGACCATGGTACGACCTGGTGCCATCCCGGAATGTGGGGGTTATCTGAGGGATACACTTACAGTTCCCACTTAAACCGTCTCAGAACTGCGTTTTTTCTAACTTGAACTGAGGGTTAAAAGCATAGTTGCAATAATTAGAAAGTTTAAAAAGTAACAATCTGTTTTATGTAGTTTGTGAGGGCCATCACTTTCTCTTTCGCATCCTGTCCATTATGGCACCACCACAGTTCTGCAAATTTTGACCCCTGATCCTACAGATTTAACAGTTTCTGGGCTTTCACACAGCAAATATATCTGAAGGGGGAGGTGAGATTCTACACGTTGCGACTGCCACAAACATCGGTTAGACAAAGGACGTTTTAGTTACCTGGAGTACAGGACTCGGTCTACTGGCGTAGTTATAATTCCTCACTTTATCTCAATGACAGTTTTACTTTAACATCCACTAACAAACTGTATCACACCGACACACTCATTTAAATTGTTTCTTAACTTATATAAAGAACACTTGTTAAATATTATAGTTTATCACATTATTTTTACTTTATAGAGCAAATGTTGCGAGATCAAATTATTTATAATGTTTACCCTAGTTACAGTGGATAAGAAGCATTACAAAAAAGCGAAAACTAGATTATCACTATCGTTTAACCATTACCTAAGGACATTTTCGAGTCAATCAATGTAATTTACTTCAACTACTTTAGTTAACTTCTTCAAACCCGTTTGCACTTTATATATGTAACAAATGTCAGTTTGCTGATTAAAACAAAATATTTTACGTGGCCAATTTTTTATCTAGTTTAAACAACTATGTTTTAACGTTCACAGTATGATTTTTTGCCTGCTGAAATAATGTTATTCGTCAAATTAAAATTTGTACATCGAATTCGATCATTGAACAAAGTCTTTAGGAAAATATGTAACCAACCGTATCAGAAAGATTTAGATTAACTGAAAATGTTCTTCTGTGCTATTTAAAAACGAATCACCCAGTGGATTGATTGTGGCTGTATGTCTGATGATTTTTTATAAGGAAAATAATATTAGGAATAAAACACGATATTTTAAAATCAAACCCCTTTAAAAAAACACGCAACAGCCCACTGGGCTGTAGTATGACCATCTTCCCTCAATTATTGTAAATCTAATGGAAATTATCTATTAATCTTCTGATTTCGAAATGTTCTATTCTATAATACTGAAGAATAAACATCTAAGTCAAAAACAAAAACAGCAACTAATATAGGGACAATTTTTTAATGACGCTTCAAGATTGAAGTTACTTGAATATTATTTTTTTATTATTAGTTTATTTCGTTCGATAAATAACAATGTACCCTAAACCTAAAGACAATAAAGATTAGGCTACTTTATAAAGAATTTGCGATTGAAAATAGTTCTTAGATAAATCGAATTTAGATTCTAAAAGGTTAGAGACGCTGCCCGTACTGGAGACTTTGCTCATGCAAAGTACTGCCGTTTTGACTTGAGGTGTACACAAAGTACTCCTAATTGTGACAACTAGCCCTTGGGACCGGCGGCACGTCTGCGACCAGGGCGCAAGTGGCACTCCACGGAAGCGAGACGGGGGAAGGGTTGTTCATCGGATCATTTTTACACACCTAGGGGGCGTTCTCATTACTGGTGCATCCAGAACAAAGGCGGCTGCAGCCCCTTAGACTCCTCTCATCTCACACTCTCCCTCGACACTCTCGTCGCTTACCAGGTTCCAGAGAGCCGACACACAGTGCGTGATGTGGCGGTACAGCTCCTCTCGCCTCATATCCTCCCTCAATACTCTCGTCGCTTACCAGGTTCCAGAGAGCTGACACATAGTGCTTGTTCAGGCGGTACAGCCCCTCTCGCCTCACATTATCCCTCCACACTCTTATAGCTTATCATGTTCCAGAGTGAAGACACAGTCTTGTGCGTGTTGATGCCAAATTCAGATATAAGATTACATTCCTGTAATTGAGGTTAATTGATGCTTAGGAAAGGGGTCAATTTACGCAACGAACAGCTGGAAGAACTAGTCCTAGTTTATTAGCATCAAGCAAACAAATAACGAGCAAACCCCTTAAGTGCATAGTCAAGCTTGGCTCGACAACAGCACATTTACCTTTTCTTGTCGTTTCACTTACCAGTAATTCGTTTATAGAAGAAGAAAAAACACTACAATAGCATCACATAAGTTTTTTTTCAGCATTCAATAAAATGTTTGGATATGACCACTTAGCATGAGAGGTTATCCCTTACGCTGTAGTAATGCCTATCTATTAAGTAAATCTGTAAGGTATTACCAAGACATGCAACTGATATCCCTACGCTCGTCCGGCAGTGCTCAAACTACACTTACCCCATACACGTACTAATATATTGACCCACCCGCCCGCCCATTCACGTACAGTGGCATTGACACACCCGCCCGCCCAAACACGTACAGTGGTATTGACTCTCCCGGTCACCCATACATATACATTGGTATTGATCCACCCGCCCACCCATACACTTACATTGGTATAACCCACTCGCTCACCCATACACGTAGAGTGGTATAATCCACTCGCCCACCCATACACGTACAGTAATAGTGACCCACTCGCCCACCCATACACGTACAGTGATAGTGACCCACCCGCCCACCCATACACGTACAGTAACAGTGACCCTCCCACCCACCCATACACGTACCATTTGCACTTTTTACACACACACACACACACGCACACGCACACGCACACGCGCACGCGCACGCGCACGCGCACGCGCGCACACACACACACACACACACACACACACACACACACACACACACACACACACACACACACACACACACACACACACACACACACACACACACACACACACACACACACACACACACACACACACACACACACACACACACACACACACACACACACACACACACACACACACACACACACACACACACACACACACACACACACACACACACACACACACACACACACACACACACACACACACACACACACACACACACACACACACACACACACACACACACACACACACACACACACACACACACACACACACACACACACACACACACACACACACACACACACACACACACACACACACACACACACACACACACACACACACACACACACACACACACACACACACACACACACACACACACACACACACACACACAGCAGTCAATACCACTGTACGTTTATGGGTGGGGGGGAGGGTCAATACCACATTACGTGTATGGGTGGGCGGGTGGGTCAGTACCACTGTACGTGTATGGGTATGTCTCCAAGATCCACGCCCTATCCGACGGTTCCAACCCCGGTGCCCGGTTGACCAGCCTTAAACAACTGTAAGTAATACCACTGTAAGTGTATGGGTGGGCAGGTGAGTCAATATCACTGTACATCTATAGGTGGGTGGGTGGATTATTAATACCACTGTACGTGTACGGGTGGGCGGATGGGTCAATACTGTATGTGTATGGGTGGGCGGGTGGGTCAATACTGTACGTGTATGGGTGGGCAGGTGAGTCAATACTGTACGTGTATGGGTGCACGGATGGGTCAATATTGTACGTGTACGGGTGGGCGGATGGGTCAATACCACTGTAAGTGTATGGGTGGGCAGGTGAGTCAATATTACACGCGTGTGCGTGCGTGCGTGCGTGCGTGTGTGCGTGTGTGTGTGCGTGTGCGTGTGTGCGTGCGTGCCTAGGTCGTTTTTATCAAATAGAAGGTCGATTCAAGAGAAATGAATTGCCGCAAAACGGACTTCGAAAGGTTTATCCTTTCCAGAGTAGTGGTAATACATCCAGTCTGGCGGAAAGTGCTCACACATAATTAGTAAAATCCTCTACGAGTTACTAATAGTAATTTACACATACAGTGGTATTGACCCACCCGCCCACCCATATAGATACAGTGGTGATGACTTTAAGCTCACCACTGTATCTATATGGGTGGGCGGGTGGGTCAATACCACTGTATGTGTAAATTACTATTTTAATCTGATACCACTGTATACAAAATTGGTGAAAATGTTTTTTTCTTTAATTGGAAGAATATTTCTGTTACGGCGTTTCAGTTGATTTATTAACTATTAAACATTAGTGAAAAATTCCACGTTTACTTTTTTTACATCGAATATCATGAGGGTTCTGTACTATTAGTTAGTGAACAATAATTTTAGGGCCCCTTGGATAACTGTGTGTCTGATGATACACAGAATGGCTCGCTGTACCTTCTAGGATGAAAACATTAAGTTTTTAAAACGTTTCTGTACCCTAATAAATCATGTCATGAATTTAAACTGTGAACAAAATGTCTGCAATGACTTGGTAGAGCGCTGGTCAGTAAAAATCTTACGTCGACTGTCTCACGGAAGTACGGTATAAAGCGTGCGCCAAGCACTCCGAAATCGTGATTCTTTACCGGGCAGTTGGTCTATTATAGCGTTGTCTAGCTATCCGTATTATGGCAAGGGACACATTTGTGTACGTAACGAATTACAGTATAATCATCGATTATTAAAATAATAAACACAATTAATTGTAAAAAGTAGCCTTCCAGAATCTTTAACCAAACGATAACAAAAGTAAGAAATGCGTCTCGAAGTAGGTTGAACCACAAAAGTAAGGAATGCGTCTCGAAGTAAGTTGAACCACAAAAGTACGGAATGCGTCTCGAAGTAGCTTGAACCACTAACGTAAGACATACGTCTCGAAGTAGGTCGAACCAAAAAAGTAGGACATACGTATCGAAGTAGGTTGAACCACAAATGTAAGGAATACGTCTCGAAGTAGGTCGAACCACAAAAGTAGGACATACGTATCGCCCACACCTATGGAACACTTCAGACCAATGCGAACACTGTGCGTCCTTCTTCCTACCTACATGCCTTCAGGTTCCTACACAATATACAACCATCAAACAGATCATCACACAAATTTAGCGCAATTCTGAAATCTGTGTGATGACTATGACTACAGATAGAATAAGACGAAAAGTTCAAATGGGCAAAATTCTGACCAAGAACACGGAAATAAAAAATAGTTTCAGCAACTGGCCGCTACGATCGCTAGGCGAAAGCTGGGGAGGGAGGGATGGAGGGAGAGAGGGAGGGGGAGAGAGAGAGAAGGGGGAATGAGAATTGGTAGACAGTAACAACGCCGATGGGAAGAGAGGGAAAGGAGAATACATTGTTTTCAGATCTATTGACAGACAACTGACTGCTCTTAGATGTGAATGGAATTTCGTCAAGTCTCTTAGCTGCGAGCACAGAATAAAAATAGAGGGGGTTTCTCTATCTATCTACCATTACCGGCAGTGAAGCCAAATCCACCATCGAATGGTGGGACAGACGCGAAATCGGTGGCACTCGAGGTGCGACATGGACTACCTGTGTTAATCCCAGTGACCCAAAGGGCCATAAAACTGGCACTCGAGGTGCGACATGCCACCTCAGGTAGCCCGACGAAGGGTTGCGGGGTTGTAGACGCGCTCTCTCTCTGTGTCCATATATATATATATATATATATATATATATATATATATATATATATATATATATATACATATATATACAAAAATAGACCTACCTATATATACCTAACCTAACCTAACCTAACCCACCCACCCTCCCATACACGTACATTGGTAGTAATTGTATTGGTAACAATCGTTAATCATGTGTCTCATTGTATGGCTGTAGTTTTCAGATAATTTTATCACTGTCAATATATCAACTATTAGCCGCCAGACCAACACGGCCACACTGCTAGCCGAAGCGCCATGTCGCACCTCGAGTGTTAGTTTTGGGTTCTCTTTCGCTGCATGTCGCACCTCGAGTGTCCAATTATGACCCTCAGGTAGTCCATGTCGCACCTCGGGTGCCCCCGCGAAATCTGCCGCTAAAAACGGAAGAACATTTTAATGCCCGTGTTTCAAACAAACTGCGATTAGTCACACTTAGAATAGACCTAAAATTACAAAATTTGGAACATATAATGTGATTTAGTGCTTAAAACTGATAGAAGCGTTAAATATTCAAAATATTTTATATTATATTTATAATAACACATAATATTTGAACAAATCTTTTAAATAATTATTTGTGACGCGAAAAAGTTGGTCTGCGAGGAAAGTTTTTATTGTTTGAAAAATTGGTTGATTTTTTAAGAAATGTTATAAAAACTTAACTTTTAGGAACTGACTTGCCCAACAGTTTACTTGTGAAAAAAATTGTTATTTTGATGTGCCTATACAAAGATATGAGTGTTAGAATTTAATTGTTCGTGTTTTTTACACTAAAATGCTATGATATAACCTCAAATATATCAAAGTTTTAATTTCATTGAAAAATTTGTCATAATTATGTTTGTTGAGTATAAGTTTACCTTTCTAATGCGACCTTGCACATTCAAATATCTTTAACAGAAAAAAAGTTCTTGTTGAAATGTGATTTTTAAACGGCCGTGAAAAATAATTATATACTTCAAAGGCAATAATTTTTTTAAGGCAAATTAAATTTTACGTAGTAAAGTTAATGATTTTCAAACCTTTTTTCTTGATATTATATTTTAAATATTGACAGTTCATAACTGGACAACAAGTTGTAAATCTTCCATAATAAACACGAGTCTAACAAAATTCATAATTTTACAAATTGTATACCAATAAATTAAAAATTGCAAAAATTCTTAATTTTACTAATTGAGAGCTGTCAAATTTCATAACACTTTCCAATACGAAGAAACTTTTTTAATTTAAATAATATTAGAGATTTGTATTATTATTATTATTATTTATTAACAATAACAATATTATAGTACATTTTATGCCTGTGAGTTATTATAAAATACATTTCCATTAAAGCAATCATCAACATCGCTACTTATCTCGTCTTCACTTTCGACTATTTCTGCTGGTTTATTTAACTGGAGACGTTTCATTAATAATTTCATCGTTTTCATCAGATATGGGAGTATAATTTGTGCAGTTAACACCAAAACTCTTTAAGCAGAAGTAGAACATTTTACGTCACTTCTTCTACAACCGCAAACTTTGCCACAACCAGTTATACTATAACAAACTATAACTTTTAAAATGTTATAAAGAGCAGCCATTATGTTCATTTTTTTAGGCTGCAAAACGTAGCCAATTTTGAATCATAATAAAATTTTAAATCAAAGAAAACATTTATATAATTTAAATAACTAAAAACTGTAATTTTTAACAGTTACCAGCCTTAAAATTTTCAGTGAAACTTGAAGCAACCAAGAGTTTCCATTCACTACTTTCCCCGTATATTTGTTTGTCAAATTTACACTAAACTTTTTGTGTCAAACTTTTGGAAATAATGGAAAAATCACGATTTTTCATCCGACACTTTGATGTTATTTTATTGCTTAAATTGCAATAAGTGACCTATGAAACCCTTCATTAATAATTTTGAATATAAATTTCTATTGTTATAAATGTTATATATTCTCCATCCAAAATCTTGATCTATTCCGTTTTCCAGAGATCCACCAGTAATTAGCAGCTTTTATAAGTAGGCCTACGTAAATACGATTCAAAAACACAAAATATGGACTTATACATATTGTTTTTTTCTTTTATTCGTAAAAATCGTAATAATGGCGGGAAAGATTATTTTTTTTAATCCGCCATTTGGTTTTACAATATTTTAATGTTAAAATAATAATAAGCGACTAAAAACCCTCTAGTTACTAATTTTCATTGTGTTGTGTATTTTTCGATTTATTCCAACTATTTGCTGTTTTTATTTACTTGTTATTTACTATGTATTGAACCATTTACGGACTTTACAATTGGCGTATTTCTGACGTAGAGACCTTCCTTAACAAATTGCAAAAGGTGTTAAATCAAAGTATCTTTTGCAATTTAATCGAAGTATCTACTTTCTATTTAATCCGAACTTTTCCTACAATTTTTTACCTGATTTCCTGTACTAATATAGTATGCAAGTAATTTTTTCATTTTTTAAATTAAATTTGAATTTGTATATTATTGTAAATAACTTTTTTAAACTAGGTCATAGAATTAAAAGACCACTAAGCAAATTCCTGTATATTTAAGCAAGTACTTTTTTAATTGTATGGTACGATTCCTCTGTTTAATCTGTTTATTGTTTTAAATATTATTGTAAGCCTGGTTAGACAATTAAAGATTCCCTGCAATTATTACTATATGTTAAATGCAATCATATAATTATCCAACTAATGATAAAACTTTTAAATATTTACTACTCTTTAATTTGTGATAACTTGGTTTTAATACAGTGAAATTGACGCCCGTCCTCTAAAACTGAAAAGCTAGAAGCGAGCCACTGTGCTAAGGGATGTATTTGGCCAAGGGACCAAGACTTGTAAGTAACGGATTTCAAGTGACCTGTCAAGGGTCCACCAGTTGTTACGAATGAAGTGAGAGACCCGAAAAAGACCGATGACGAACCGGGAGTGTGGGTGTGCAGGCCGATAATACCGCTCTCTCTTTTCTTCTTGCGCTCGTCATCCTTGTCTAACACTTGCAGCCAAAACGAGACTTCAGCGCTCCATAGTGGCCAGTTGCTTAAACTCAGTTATTTACCTACTTTGTTCTGAAATTTTAGAGGGAATTTTAGAGCTAGTACAGACTTAATTTCGATGATCGAACGTCAATGAACATGTCGACCTTTTCATGCGACGTCTGCACTAAATCGTATATATCTAGTAGCGCCGATTCGATGAGCGATTCGACTGAGTTTTGGTACTGCGCATGCTAAGTATGTTGTTATGGGGTTTGTATGGTGCAGTATTGTTGTTAATATCTATAAGTAATATTAAGCTTTGAATGTAAAAAATACCAATTTGATGTTGTAGATGAAAGATTAGAATGGTATGATTGAGGTAGTTGTTATAGTCAGAGGAAAGTCATCTTCTAAATCCTCAAACCCCTCCCAACTAGTTTCGAAGTAAAGACGTGGCGGGTTGGACGACCTCAACAAGCGACCTTGAGCTGGCCACATCTCCAAGGACAACCGTCAGATGGAGAGAGTGTGAGGGAGAGGGATTTCACCAATAATCGCAGCAGCCGTCCTGGAGGAATGTGGTCTAGCCTGACCTGACCATAGTCAAACGGTGCCAACCTACCGGCTCGAAATATCCCGCTACTGGCTGTGTTGGCGGCGCGTGGCCACACCACGGGATATGTGTGACGTAATGTGGGACAACATTGCGTCCCGCTGGCAAAATGGGCTGGGGCGGTCATCTTATATAACCAACTATCAATGAGACCGTTGAAATAGTTTCCATTTAGCACTTTGCTGAATTTACTTATTCTACCAGTGTATAGAAGTTTGAAGAGTTATTCAAAAGCCTAAATTAAGAAAAAATTACCCTTATTGTTTCTTTCTACTGTTTTTAATTATTCAAATAAAGCTGTTTGAGTTCAAAACGTCAATAATTTCTCCATAAAATGCCTCTGACTTAATTAAATGATGCTGAACATTAATGTATTTAGACCACTAATCTAATAAGGCTTGCTTACAGAATATTGATCACAAGAATTAATTACTTATAAAATATTATTTAGTATGATTCCATTAATTCATTGGTAACTATCAAAATCAATTAGAAATGGAAAACTGAGAGACATTTTAAGTGTAAAGCAGGCTAACTGAGCGATACCAGTTAATGTACACAGCGTGAACAAGGCCTCGGGAGTTAGCCTTATCAATGATAATGATTTACAGAGCTTTATCAGCTGTTAACAGCTCGGTTACGGTCAGCTACCTCCGAAGAAACTTAATGACTGACTCTGACTCACAAATTAAGTAGGCCTTGATACATCAACCTCGTCAGATTTACATACACTGATGTAATGCGTGCACACTGTTTGGGCTTTAACAACACTAACGGGAGACCCACCTTGTGATGACGATACTGTGCTTGGAATCTACAACTAAACGGGATTTACTTGTACTTCAAACGGGAAACCCACTTTGTGATGACAATACTGTGCATGGAATCTACAACTAAACGGGATTTACTTGTACTTCAGACGGGAAACCCACTTTGTGATGACAATACTGACCATGGAATCTACAACTTAACGGGATTTACTTGTACTTCAAACGGGAAACCCACTTTGTGATGACAATACTGTGAATGGAATCTACAACTAAACGGGATTTACTTGTACTTCAGACGGGAAACCCACTTTGTGATGACAATACTGACCATGGAATCTACAACTTAACGGGATTTACTTGTACTTCAAACGGGAAACCCACTTTGTGATGACAATACTGTGCATGGAATCTACAACTAAACGGGATTTACTTGTACTTCAGACGGGAAACCCACTTTGTGATGACAATACTGACCATGAAATCTACAACTTAACGGGATTTACTTGTACTTCAAACGAGAAACCCACTTTGTGATGACAATACTGTGCATGGAATCTACAACTAAACGGGATTTACTTGTACTTCAGACGGGAAACCCACTTTGTGACGACAATACTGTGCATGGAATCTACAACTAAACGGGATTTACTTGTACTTCAGACGGGAAACCCACTTTGTGACGACAATACTGTCCATGGAATCTACAACTAAACGGGATTTACTTGTACTTCAGACGGGAAACCCACTTTGTGACGACAATACTGTCCATGGAATCTACAACTAAACGGGATTTACTTGTACTTCAGACGGGAAACCCACTTTGTGACGACAATACTGTGCATGGAATCTACAACTAAACGGGATTTACTTGTACTTCAAACTGGAGACCCACCTTATGACGATAATGTGCATGGAATCTACAACTAAACGGGATTTACTTGTACTTCAAACTGGAGACCCACCTAATGACGATAATGTGCATGGAGTCTACAACTAAACGGGATTTACTTGTACTTCAAACTGGAGACCCACCTAATGACGATAATGTGCATGGAGTCTACAACTAAACGGGATTTACTTGTACTGTACTTCAAACAGAAAACCCACTTTGTGATGACAATACTGTCCATGGAGTCTACAACTAAACGGGATTTACTTGTACTAATACTAAGGGACCTACTTCTACCAACGAGAGACCCACCTTGAGATGACGATAATGTGCATGGAATCTACTACTACTATGGACCTACTTCTAAAAACGGGAGATCCACCATGTGATAGCGATACTATGCATGGAATCTACTACTACTAGGGACCTACTTATCCTTCAAACGGGAGACGTACCTTGAGACATACTGTGCATGGTATTTTACTACTATTAGTAACCTACTTCTACAATCGGGAGACCCACCTTATGATGGCGATAATGTGCATGGAATCTACAAACGAGAGAACCACCTCGTGATCATGATACTGTGCATGGAGTCTATTACCACAGATAACTAACTCTACACAGATAGCTTTTCTCCATACTAAAGATTGTTAAAAAATGTTTCGTAGTGTGTGAACTGTCCGTTAGTAGAGGGAAAGCAATTCAATGCGGCAACACCGCATCCTTCGTGTAGTGCGTGTTGCCTTCAAACTCCTTAAATAGCGCGTACGCTTCTCCCGTATACTGAGCTATCTGGGTAGAGTTTGCTACAGACCTACTTGTCCTACAAACAGGAGACCCACATATCGTATTAGAGATGTAAGAAAAATTATAGTATACAATATCCTAGATCTCTGTTAGTGGCTTTCAAATTGAAAGCATCAATTTACAATTATCATTTTGATACTTTAAGATATTATTTTTACACAGTATAACTGTGCCACAACCAGTGTATCAATATAAAAAAGAAAAAGAAAAAAATACCGTGTAGCAACTCAATAAAACCAGATCTAAATTAAGAAATACTATAAGAAACTTATTAAACGACCGTAATTTATTATAATGAGTGTAAATAACTGACTCGAAAGCAATAATCGACACATTTAAATGATCTGAATTGATAATCACGCAGTAAGGAAATGAATTAATCTTGACTGAATCAGATACAGTTCACCTTTACCGGCTGGGTTGATGTCGGCAATCTTTTAGGGCGCCGCCTGAGTGGGAAGGCCAAGTCTACAAAAAGTGGCAGTTTTCTACTGGAAAGTGGCAAACGGAGAAACAGTGGTTTAACTTGATTTTTATCAATAAGTCAATAAGACGTTTTATTTCCATCAATTTTATGACTTGCTCAGTTATATTTTAAGATCAATATCCATAAATTGTTATAATCAGCATAATTGATTCTTTTTAAAGTAAGCTAATTGATACTCTTGCGAAAAAGTCTAAAACATCTATACTTTTCAATTTTGACTTTGCTTTTTTGGTGCAAAATGTTTAATCTGAAATAAATGCTGGAAAATAATATCAGCTTTTAAAATAGTGTTGAAATTCTGTGCTTAATTATACAGGGTGGAAAAAATATGGAAACGATTTCACAACGTTATTTTTTTCATACATAATTTGATAGTTTAAATTTTATAAATTATTGTGTTCCATAAAGTATAATTTTTGATCAGAATAATTTACTTAAAACCTTTAAATAGTGGAGAAATAATATTGTTCAAATTAGTTACTTTGTAATTCAAATGGCTGCTACTCTGAAAATGATAAACCTTCCGAGGTCCGGTTTGCGGATTTGATACCAAACTTACGTTCGACCTAGGCTTACGTTGAATATTTTCGTTCAACTTCTCGTGGGCTGTCCCCTTGAAAAGATAAAACGTCAGAACGTATGTTCTTTGTGACCATGATCATGTACAAGGTTTTAATTTAACAATCAGGTCATACAAAAGTTGTGAAATCGTTTCCATGTTTTTTATTCCACCCTGTTTAGTTACCGATGAATTCATAGTATAACCTTACCAGATTTTGCATAGAACCTTTATGAGTCTGCAGAGATTCCCACAAGAGCTACGTTACATGCGGAACAGCACTGTGACTTTTGATTTGTCAGACTTACATCGTTTGAAAGAGCGTATTGTTTAGGCAAAGGTCTTACCATCTCTATCCAGTCCGAAGGTGAGAGAGTTGTAGCCAAGAACCACTACTTCTATTGGCACTCCTTTGCTGAAGAGCCGAATTGAGGCGAAACAGGCACATGAAACGCAAAAATGTCAAGCGTTTGCTTCTCAAAGAATAAGATTGCAAAGTTAGCGTTTTCACACCAAAACACTTGCAATAGTAAAACTTTGGATACCGTAACAGATCCTCGTCGTTGGGGTTACAAATCCCTTCTTGGGTAACCGTTCCAGAATGGCAAAATCGTTTGAATTAATGGTTTGTGCTCCTTCACAAAGTGGGAAATGTTTAAATCTAGTTTACGGGCGATTCTGTTTTCGTTGTTGTGAATATTATCAGATTGGCGAAGAAGCCATGGAAAAACTTTTGCCTGTGACTTTTTATTAATATCAGCGTTATGTGTAATAAATTAAAAGTAATCCTAGCATCACGCTCTGAAAACTATTCGGCACTCTTAACTTGGTACCACTTGTTAAAAAACCACTAACAAGAAATATTTCACCGAAAGAAGTAGGCCTTCAAAAGTATATATACACAAAAAAAAAAAACTGTATTGAACTATCGAAGACCAATTTAAACCCGAGTCAGAACGTGCCGGTAGACTAAAGGATTTTGACCCTGATTTACGAGATAGTCCGGGTTAGAATCCTGACCTAGAATCATTTATCAATATGGTTCACCTTGTGTACTGTCCTGGTTCTCCCCCTTACCTCGTCTCCATGCACATATTAATAGCCTATGGGGAATTGGCAGAGTTATAAAAATCCTCAGACAAGATACACCTGACATGCTTCTTTAAATATCAACAAAGCAAAAATAATACATTAAAAAACTTCCTACTCATGCATTTACTGTAGTCAATTTAGTCCTGATAAACGAACTAAATTGACCTTAAGTGTCCTCAAGTACCTAAAGTGATGAACCTTAATCAATATTATTTCCGAGTTTGAAGTGCTCTGAAAGAACAACCTTGGCACATCGAGTTCCAAACGCTTCGAACATAAAAGTGCACGAAAGACAAACTGAACTTCGAAATATGGTCCACTTTGTTATGAAAATACCGGACCACTATAAGTTTTGAATGTGACCGGTTTGTAAACAACAACCTCGATTACAAAATTACGGATCGAAGGAATAACACGAATATGCAAAGAATAACTTGAAGGTTTGTATGGGTTGGTTAGTTAGGATATACTAGATGGTCAGGCAAACCATCTTCAAGTTTTATCCTTCATCCAACCCCCAATTAAAGGTTGAATATAGCGGACAAAACACTGTCTTAGTTCATTTTATTTATTTTCTAAAAATAGTTCACTGTAAACCATGTTATAGGACAATACTACGAGTTATTGTCACCTCCTATATTTTGGATTTCATCGGCTTCACAATACCTATTACACATTTCACGTACCGGTACATAAAACAGGGAGAACATGAAAGGAAAATACCCATTAAAATTGTGATTTGATTAACAGCGGCAAAATAAAAAACTATAACTAAAAGAATAATTCATCATTTACAACTAGCTTTTGCTGAGGATTCATATAACCCACTCTGTATGACGTCAGGATTAAACATTTATGTACAGTATATAAGAATAACTAGATCGCTCGCTCCGTGGTAGGCCTGCGGTCCGGCCATAGATCGCTTCCCCCACCTCTTTGTTGGCAAAAGGAGCTGCCGCCGCTCTAACTTGCCTGCATTTTACCAGTTTTTCTCCTTGCGCCAAACGATTGTTGGTTATTTTTTGTAATTATATGTAACTTTATTATAATTCCATAGACCTTACGTTTGCTTTCAATTAAAAGGTAAAATTACATTTCATTATAAAAATATTTAATTTCTTAACAATGAATATTTGAATTGTGTGACCCTAGAAACAATGGAAAAGAATATTATTTGAGCGTTTGAATTAATAAAAGGTAGGTTAAGAATGAAATTAATTTGTCCAATTACATTTAATAAATTTTGAGAAAAGCATTTATGAACATTATTAATTTATTAAAACAGCAGGTCAATAAAAGCACAAGTAGCCTACACCACGCACATTATGTTATATAAATGAAGAGACAATTTGCGAATTATTTTTATATTATTAGATTTCGAGGAAATAAATATAATTAACAATAATAAATAAATTAAAATTATATGTCTAACACAGCTTAAATATTATTATTACTTCCTTTCAATGAACATACATTTTGAAAATTATTATATTTGATATATTTTTAGGAATAGAATATTTATCAACAGTAATTAAAGTATTAAAACAGCAGTTTTATAACAGCTTAAATACTTTACATGGATTAAAAGTTACAAAGTAAATTACGTATTTTAATTTTTTTTAGGAAATCACAAGACAAATTTGAGAACAGCTCATCGATAACAATTAATTATTACAAATTATCAAACTGAAAGTACCTCATAATGTTCTATTCATTATGCACTTGATTTGTTCTAGATGTGTTTTTTAACAACACAAGTATGTTTAAATTTTGTTTTAATCTAACAGAACTAGTTTTCTACTTTCTTGCAAGAATATCATAACTTATACCGTAACATAATTCTAGACATATTATGAAATAACATAGAGGTAATATGAAATTATCGTCATACCGGCCAATATTTCAATGCTTAGGTAACATGTTTGTATCAGTTCTGGTTATTAAGATTTAAAATGATATTATGAATAACTAATTTATTCTTACATTTATTGGTGCACATATGTATACATGAAAAATTATAAATTATTATTAAGTGTTCCTAAGAAATATAATTATTATTAAAATTATTAAAAATCCTTTTATTAACTAACTATATACACAATAACGCAAGGCTTATTAGGAATAAAATTTAAAAAAGTGTTTAGAACATGTCAAATTTGATTTAAAGACTTTATCTTAAACTAAAGTATCCGAAACACGTAAAAATTTTCATAAAAAAAACATTTGATACAATCAGGTGGATTAGTATTTTTACATTATATTATTACAAATAATATGAGAATTTTTAGTTGCGCGCTCAATGCAGTTGTATGCACAGCAAGAAACAAGCATCATAAGTGCCCATGCTAAGAATGAAAAAAGAATTAAAGAAACTGTTTACATACACAACGTGGTGTAAGGCTCCAGCCGCCGACTCTTGCCAACCAACGGGAAGCGCCAGTGCCACCGCTGCAGTCAGCAATCTTGTTATTCTTATATACATCGATGGGATTAAACCACCAACTATTTTAGCAATATCAGTTAAATACATTAATTACTGTTGAATTTTATAAAATTTGTTATTTAGTTTTCATTATAACTCGTTTAAAGCAAAAGACAACATTTAATCTATTTTGTTTTATGTTAAAATAATTACAAATAAACCAAGTTTATGCCGACGTAGCTTATGTAGTTTGGTTTGTAACTATAGCATTTCAAAATCAACAGAATTTTCTGAAATAACAGCGTAACCATACAAGCAAGTCCCGTTCCGTTGAATGCTAGTGCAAAAAACATTTGTTTTAAAGTTAACAATATCATTGTTGGGGACTACATTAAAGTGTCAGTTACGGCCGACAGGATGTGCTCATTGGAACTATTACTTTCTTTGACTTGGAATGCAATATTTACTGTTCTCCATTTAAATATGGAAATCCCTGAAACATTAAACTCATTAGAGATTTTCAGTCTCAAAACCAGTTTTCAGAGTTTATATGAATTACAGTACGGTCATGAGGAAAACTGAGAACCTTTGGAAAGTTGCCCACTTCGTCCACCGACCATAACTAAAGAGACAAACTATGTACACTGCGAACAAAGTGATTCACCCATAACTTCGGAATGTGGCCCAGATAGAGAAAAAGACAAACTAAGTAACTCTTACATTCTACCTACGGTCAATCTGTATCACTTCTTAATGTAACCCAGTTTGTCGATCGATAAAAAGACAAACTGGGCCATCCTTACATTTTGCTCCTGTGGACATTGTTAACCACCGACATCCTGTATAACTTCGTAATGTGATCCAGTTTGTCCATCGACAAACAGACAAATTGGGCCGCCGTTATATTCTGCAAACTGCGGACAATGTGACCCACCGACATCCTGTATAACTTCGTAATGTGATCCAGTTTGTCCATCGACAAAAAGACAAACTGGGCCACCGTTATATTCTGCAAACTGCGGACAATGTGACCCACCGACATCCTGTATAACTTCGTAATATGACCCAGTTTGTCCATCGACAAAAAGACAAACTGGGCCACCGTTACATCCTGCACCTACGTACAACGTGATCCACCGACAATTTGTACAAACCCACAATGAAAAGACAAACTGGTCCGTAACCCATCATAGTAAAGCGAATAGCCCAACTACAAAAATCTAACACTATTTTCCACGGAGATGGGCGACTGGTTTTTTTGTTAGTTCATACGTGATAGAGAATCTAAATAAAGCATATATTTCAAAAATAATTTTAATATTTGCATATGAGTCTACTAGCTCCCCTTTCAAAATTAGTAGACCCTCTTATATATGTACAGCATATTATGTTAAGTTTAAACAAAATTGTCATTCATTCAATTGGCTATAAACATTATACTGTAATTAATAAACGTTTTTATTATTTAGTCACAGGCACTGTGTCGCGGTCCCGTGATTGACGGCCGTATGTCGCCACCGACACGCGCCACCGTGAAGGCTTATATTGCGACAAACTTTACGATCACTAGGCTACACTTGACTGCCACTGGCTGCCGTACACTTGACAATGAATAGGCGTTTTGCACTCAAGGTCACACACTCTTAGCCTCACTATTCTCTCGTACACATTCCACATACGAACCTTTTTTTATATATTTGTTGTTCCTTCAACAGGTATTATTATAGACCACACATAAGAGAATCACGAATATTTCTGGTTTCTCGCCTATGCTATTACAACCTTACTATGGGGAACTAATACACTTAAAACTTAAACCAAAAGTTTAAGACACTCTAACCGTGACCCTACAGTTATTTTGTATATCACAATGCCAAATAATAGAAGGCCTAATAAACTTTACAGAAATGTAATCGTGAGACAAAATCGTTAGTAACATTTGTTCGTTAGTAGTTTTTTCATTTATCACGATACGAAGGTCTAGCTAGAGTTTATATAAAATACACAACGAATGTTTGGTCCCATTGGTCCTGTTTAACGTGAAATAAAAAAAAATTATATTTGATATAGAATTAACTGAAAAGTAAATTTGGACTAAAAAGGTCTATAATTTTGACAACTTTTTATCACAGTAATTATATGATGCAAAGAAAAAAAAGAGTAATTTCGGGCCAAAACTGCTTAGGCCAATCTTATTTTTTACCTTTCCTCAGAGGTAAGGCTTAATCGTGATATAAAATGCTGTACGTTTTCTAAGATTATTATGTTGCTACTTAAGTTTTTTATTTTTAACAACGTCTAAAATTCAGTGTGAATTCATTGGATACTTTTACCTCCCTTACGTAGTATTATGTTGAGTTGTTAAGACTGACCACCTCGACCGGCCGAACTTATGCTCGATTAGTAACTTGGTTGACCTTTCCAGTCAATCAGTATTTTTTTAATTTTGCTATTTTATCTCGAAATAGTTAATAAATATTAAATCTACTCATAATTACTAGGATAATGATAACAAACCATCTAAAATTTGCTGTAGTGAATCTTAAGTGAATAGTTCCAGTATTAAAAAATATTGCACTATTTATAAATTACTATAACAATTTTCGTAACATAAACTAGTAATTGTGAGTAGATTCCATATTTATTAACCATTTCGAGATAAAATGGCAAAATTAAAAAAAATAGTGATTGATTGGAAAAGTCAACTAAGTGACTAATCGAGCCGAAGTTCGGCCGGTCCACGTGGGTCGGGTCAGTCTTAATCCGCTGGGTGTGTGCGAGTGAACCTACCTGGACAGCCGCACTCCCATTTTCACAATACTATAAATACATAAAAATTGGTAAGACTTAAGTATCTCAGTGTGTACCCTCCTTTTCAACTTCAGTGCTCTGTACTGTTTATTTTTGCAGCTATTCCTTAACTGTACACAATATTGACATGGGAAACCACCCTATCTGCAGGTGAGTGCGTAAGGCGTTGCCAAAATAAACTGGTAGTGACAGATAGTACAATTTATTACAAGCACGTTGGGCCGTTGTGGACTGGCACAGTCTGACAAGCGCGCTTAGTCCACACACTCGATGTGGACATCGAATCCACAGTAAACTAACATCAGCAATACATTGCTTAGCAGGGAGACGACCATTCTGCCTCACTTACATGGTACTTAGTTTATCTGTGGTTTATTTACTCAGTTTTAAGCGGGCACTATAACTTCAAATGTCACGGCGAGAAGCCCGCTTCCTTTCCAGTGACAAGGTCACGCTGTTGTTTACTTGTAGTCTAGCATTCCACAGGTAACTTGAGTTGAGATGCCAAGGCTGGCTGCAGCGAGAATGCTGTTTCAAAACACGCTGACTCCCACCAGGGTAGGGTACGTCAGTCTATGCTGGAGTCAGTTTGATTAACAGCGTAGTCACAGTTAGGTTGCCGTACGTCCAGGTTTCGCTCTAAAAATTCTGAGTTTCAGACAATTAATTGTTCTCGGGACGCTCAAGTGTTCGGTTTTCTAAGATAACTAAAATATTTTCAAGAATTATTAAACGTTTTGGAAACTTCTCACTGTTGATAATGTTCTGGTATGTTTTCTCAACCTGCACACAATTCCAATCTAAAACGAGAGCTTTCGTTTCTCCTGGGACTGATGAACGTAATCGCAGTCAGTAAAAATTAGTTTACTTTTGTTGTTTCTAAACCTGTACAAAACTTGTTCAGAATATTTGAAAATTCAGCCTGGATTCATTTAATCAGTTAACAATAAATATATACTTTTAATTGTTTTCAAACAATTAAATAATATCAATTATTAAATTGTTTTTATTAAATTGTAATACAATTTATGTAAATGTAATACAAACATATTTAAGTTAATACACTATTAATTATAAACCGGTTTACTTTAACAAATTGAAAGGGCCATCTGCCATCAGCCAGCGTTATTTAAAAAAACCTAGATTCATAAACTAAAGGTTCTTAGTTCGACCCCAATCACAAACAATTTTGAAAGGACTCAGCTGATTGATGTTCATTGGGCCATAAGGTAATGACGCTTTCTATTTCATTTATTAGTGCAGGTGACAATTAACACTGTATTGCACAAGTCATTAGCTACATATCTAAAATGTAGGCATTCATTCACATAAAAGACACTTTCAAACTTACAATTGATCATCCACTCACTCTCGCTATCATCCGTCGCCAATTTTTACCCACATCCAGCTCACAGGTCAGTCCTTCAATTGGTCTCCCAGTGCCCTTACAGAAACTCGCCCACACTGTAAAACGTTTTAGACGCTAGAAAGCGTTTAAGGCGAGTTTTAAACACCTTAGGTGTTCTGGAATTATCAATTGACAGTGGCAACCTGTTGATTTGGCGACCACCTGCTTGTGAAGGCAAGTGTTCGTAAATTAACGTTCTGTCTCACAGTCCATTAGACATTTTCTTTGCCTCTTGTCTCGTACCCGTGTACGTCACGGCCTCTGGTTAAGTCACATTTCGACCAATAAAAAACGGTAGTTTCTAAAACGTAAAGACTATAGGCAGAGTCAACAGTTGCAAAATTTTAAAAGTAGCCCTGCACGACTCTCTGCTTCTAAATTTTGCAATAGTTCGATAGCTTTTTTGTAATTTAAACACTCTTAAAAAATGATTGTTTGCGCTGGCTCCCCACAACACCACTCCATAGGAAAGATGTGGATAAACCAGACCATAATACGCCGTAATCAGTACTTGACTTCGGCAGTATTTGGCTAATATATTATATTGAACGAATTTGTTATATTTTAAAACTGAACTGAGAAGTTGTAAAGTTTAGTTATTTAGTTCATATTTAGTATTTTTGTTTGATTTTTTTAAGAATGTTAATGCTTTTGTTTAATTATGAATATA
The DNA here is from genome assembly GCA_035578905.1 of Stictocephala bisonia. NCBI lineage: Eukaryota > Metazoa > Arthropoda > Insecta > Hemiptera > Membracidae > Stictocephala > Stictocephala bisonia. Next base: position 297,260 of record JAQJVL010000550.1, on the reverse strand, counting down.
TTGCCATGATCTATACATTTTTTCATTATACTGTACCAGCTTTAATAATTGACATGTCTGATTTGATATTTGTCCGTTAATTCTTTTTATAGTAATAATACTGTATTTTTGTTGTTTCAATTTTAACTAAAGTATTTGTCAGTAAATAGTCACCACGAATCCTATTACACTAGCTAATTTCTATGAATAAGTTGTAGATAACTATCTCTGCAGACGTGTTTGTTAACTGGAAACTACCTGCCCCAGAAACCCAACACCTGCTCCCAACTTGTTCGCTAACTGGAAACTACCTGCCCCAGAATCCCAATCCCTGCTCCCATCTTGTTTCCTACGGGTAAAAACAGACAGACAGCGTAGCGCAACGTAGCGTACCCGAGCGCAATGTAGTCCAATACACACAGAGAGCGCAGCGTAGCGCATTGCAGGTTGTAGACAGTCACGAAGTACATCACATCAGTATATAGGATGGCTCTATCGAAAGCGATTCGTATTAGTCTTTGCGAAAATACCTTAAGGTGGCAGTTTTTGCTCAATAGAAGAAGTGTCTGGGTGCATGAAGTGTGTAAGGGTAGGGACAAACATGGTGAATATCACCACTTATTTCCCGTCCTTAAGAAACACGAGTCTCGTTTTATGGATTACACGAGAATGTCGACGACGACGTTCGATTATATATTCAGTTTGGTGAAGGATGATTTGGAGAAGCAGACAACGAATTGGAGGAGACCAATTGGTGCAGAAGAGAGGCTAGTTAGACAAGGGAGACAAAAGTAGTTGGACATTTGCCATCATTACGTGAAAATTACCAATCACGACGTTTCGATTTGGTAAAACCCAAACCTTTTTCAAGTGCTAAAAACTAAATTACATCTACACAAACATGTTATAAAACTACGTTCTTAAGCTTATAAACATATCTACTTTAATAATTATCTACATTTTAACCTAGATCCTAGAATGGGGTACAACAAAATGAACTTCTGCTAAATATGAACCAATTATGAACCAATATCGAGACATTGACAGCGCCTAATTGGTTATATTAATTTAAAACTGTTAACATTTTTATATTTAACAGAAGTTCATTTTGTTGTACCCTATTCTAGGATCTAGGTTAAAATGTAGATAATTATTAAAGTAGATATGTTTATAAGTTTAAGAACGTAGTTTTATAACATGTTTGTGTAGATGTAATTTAGTTTTTAGCACTTGAAAAAGGTTTGGGTTGTACCAAATCGAAACGTCGTGATTGTTAATTTTCACGTAATGATGGCAAATGTCCAACTACCTTTGTCTCCCTCATCTGATACTCCATCATTAACAAATTTCAAAAACAAAGAGACTAGTTCTAACTTTGAGGTAGGCTGTGTAATATTTAAGCAGTATACATTAACTGATATTTTTTTATAACTCAGTCCCACTAATCTGACCAAAAATGCACACCCTAAAAATTAAAAAGTTGTAATTATGAAAGTCATCTTAAAATAACAAAATTTGAAAGGTTTTAAAAATAGCCTATATTATGATATGATTTGCGTTGTTACTTATTTCACTGCTATAATGTTGTTTAATTGTTTCATCTGAAGAATACAAAGTAAAATTAAACTGTGATTTGCATCCAAGTAAAAAATGCATAATTTGCACGCGTTAATTTTAGATTTGTACAAATATTTTAGATTTAGATTTTAATATAAAAAATATTAAATACAGTTTAACATTATTCTTATGGGAGAATTATCCTTCATTATTCTTAAGGTATCAGGAGCTAAGCCTCAACCAATTAATATTATTTTCTCGTCGTTGTAAAAAGTTAAAAAAATGAATAAAACCATATTTTAAGACAAACACCTCGGATATCAGTAGTTCCGTGTTCATTGTACACAAACACTGATGGGAGTAATGTCTTCACTCGAATACGCTCCAATGCGCTCTGAGAAAAACAAAATAGTTTGTTCCTCCGGTATACGCTGCGCTGCGCTACGCTACGCTGCGCTGAAAAACGCTACTAGTGTGTCTTGCATCTAATCAATGCATGATTTTGTTTTAAAAAATACGCTGTCTGTCTGTTTTTACCCTAAAGATCTTAAAACAAAACAAATATCCCCGAGGACAATTTGGCGCAATCATAGTCAATATGACGGTACTATGTCAAACCTCGATCGAGGTATATTCCAAGGAACTTTGAGGAACTGCCTTCCTCTAGAATGGAGTCTACCATCACGGTAGGCCCCCCCTCAGACTCTGTAGAGCGTAATGAAAAATTTAAAACATTCGATTTTCAATTGCTTGTTTAAAGATTGAATCTGTTAAATTGCTGAATGCAGTGGTTTACGTCAACAAAAGTGTTTGCCTCCAATTTAGTTTTGAGCTTTCTTTAAAACAGAGAGTTGTGTCATCAGCGTACTGCACCAGTTTTCCGTGCAGAAGTGATGAACCTGTCATTGAAATAAATCAGGAAGAGAATTGTACTGAGAATTGAACCCTAGGGAACTCCACATTTGACTGGAGTTTGTTTTGAACAATGATTTGCAATCTGGAGAAATTGTTCTATATCTTAAAAACAAACTAAGCCATAAAAGCGACACGCCTCGAATGCCATGGGATTTTAATTTGTCAAGCTGTATTTCGTGTTCAACGCAGTCAAATACTTTAGAAAGGTCAAGAAACACATTTAAACCGTGATTATGACCTTCTATCCCCTCTACAATCGAATCCAACTAGACTCACAACTGCGACGATAGTTGATTTGCTCTTTCTGAACCCAAATTGGTATTCAGAGAACTGATTGTATCAGTTTTTCAAATATCTTGCTCGGAGCTGGCAAGATTTATGAAAAATAGGCCAAGATAGGCCTAGAATTATTTATTGAGTGAGGATTATCTTTTTTAAATATTATATTATCTTTAGCAGTTTTCAGGAGAAAGGGGAAACTCCCGTTTGAAAAGACAAATTAACTAAATGGGTTAGTGGTCTCACAATATACTTTGAGCATTTTTTTATGAGCCACATAGATACCAAGATAATATCGTTTGTTTTTATTAACAAATTATTTAATAATTCGTTCATGCTCTTCCTCAACTACAGGGGCCAGTGTCATTGAGTGTATTGGACTCAGCTTGCGCGTGGGATTTCCTTGTAATGGTGGTGATGTTCGAGGGCCTTGCCGACAGCAACAGACTAGAAAAATCTCTTAAACTCGTCCGCAACCTCGGAAGCAGCACTGACTAGGGTATTCCCAATTGCAATTTTTATTTGTCTGTGTTCTGTAGTTTTATTATTAATGATGTCCCAGACAGTTTTTGAAATATTTTTCGAGAGAAGAATTGATTTTGAGACATCATATGCCTTTGCTGCTAGGATCACCTTTCGGTAGGTTCTTTTGCAATGTCTAAAATAAATGTTAAATTCTTCATTTTTTGTGTTTTTTGTCGATTTCGGAGAGGAACTCTCGAGATCCGAATGCCCTTCGTGATCCAATTTTTTTTAAATTCCAATATTGACTGTTTTTGTAGAGCATTAGGTATTGATATAAAAGGTTAGATAATCGTTTAACGTTTTAAATTGCTGCTCTACAGGTTTATTTAAATTTAGAAAATTCTGCTTTTCATTTGAAAGGTTAGCATTCAGGAGAGCAATGTTTTCAAGCCTTGTGTCTCTTATAATTTTTTTTATTGTTTTTCGATCTGTTTTCCACTAATAATGGCCTATTGACCATAGTGGTCCGAAATTGCTGTGTTGACCACTGACACTGCAACATTAGAGATGATGTTATCGATTGCTCATTCAGTATTAGCCGTCACTCTCGTTGAAGTTTTGACTAACGGTACCAGGCCAAACTATCTCAATAAATCGATCAACCGTTTGGAAGACGAGTGATTGCTAAGCAGCACGTTAATGTTAAAATTCCCCAGCAACATGAATTCTCTATTAAGATTGATAATATCTATCAGTAAAGATTCAAATTTTGTTTAAAAAATGTCTTCATTTCCACTGGGAGACCGACCTGTACATTTCCACTACAATTAGTTTTGACTTGACCATGTGACTGTTGATAATGACTGCTTCGAAATCTTTTTCGGTTCTTTCATTGAGAAATTTGTAAAAGAAATGTTTGCTTCAAGAAGATAGCGACACCACCTCCTTTGGTGACATGCCGACAGTATGAGTTTGCCAATTTATAGTTTGGAATTTTGCAAAGATCTATGTTGTGGTCGTTAAAACCGCTTTCCGTTAGAACGAGTACGTCCGATTGGAGCTCTTCACACATAAGTTGTATTTCTTGTAATTTGTTGGTTGCAAATTGAGCATTTTGATGAAGCAGACGAAAGGAATTTTGGTGTTTCAATTTTGAAATTGTTGATTTGTATGATAAAAATTCTAAGGAGATGTCGGTCTTAGTTTGCAACAATGACTACATTCGTTCATCCACTCTCATCGCTCATGCTATGTTGAAAAACCTGCTATACAACGTTTGCCCCATACAACGTTGCTAGATGTAGCAACTATCATACAGCATTGCTTCAAGTTTCTGTTTTATTTATTATTATTATAATTTTTATGGCATTTTATACATGTATATGTATAAATTGGGTCGGACGACCTGCGTGTTATATTCCAGCAGCAGAGGGTAATATTCCCACCGCCGAGCTGCCTTACTTCACGGATTTGAATTACTTCAGCTTTCAAGTGTTCAACTTCCGCAACAGTGTTTAGTTTAAAAAAATTGTTACGAATTGTAAAAGTTAGTTTCATTGTTATTTTTTGTTTAGATTATTATTCATTGCGTTATTGCTATTATTAAATTGTTATTTGAATACTAAATAATGATCCAATTTAATCGTTATAAGTTTGATTCGTTTGTGTTAATCAAACCAACCAATGGTCTCTGCTGCTAATAATGACGTACTGGGCGGAACTTGCTACTGCAACACTAGCACACAGCCTTCCGTCATCGTGATTGCCATGACACTTTTCAAATGGAATTACACAGTGGGGGAATAGTAGTTCTGTGTCTCACCCGCACCAATGCGTTCAATAGATAGTTATCTAAGCGGCGTATGTATAATATATACATGTTACACTAGTCCAGATCACTTTTATAGGAGGGAACATCAAAATATATAACTTACATAACAGGTAAGTACTTTAATGTTCATATTGTGACAATGAAAATTAGTACATTTTGAATCTTGTATCAGTTTTGTCCTTACAAGTGTTATAAATGTTCTACCGTTTTTTCTAATTAACTACCATAGGTGATTACCAGACATATTTATTTATATCTCAATTTGAAGACGTAAATATAAATACATACAGTTTCCGTTTATAATACAGGGTGTTTCAGAGCACCCGACCGTAATCTCCTGTGGTTGAACCGTTGGACATAGAGCGAACCAATAAACTGTAACCCCAATAAATCGTATATGGCGAACATCGTAAAATTGTTTTTACGCATTTAAAATTCAGGGTGTGTCCGAAACTGAGTATCACAGGTTCGAATCTCGAAAATTTCAAATAGCAACATAGGTCATGTGGCATATCATTTTAAAGGCCTTTCAATTCTAAACAATTTGGTAAAATAAAATTGAAAATATCTGAAATCCTGTCCAAATGGCATGGGGTTTTTTAAATTTTTTGAGTATTTTGTTTTTTACTATGGTACTTTTGTATTTAAACTTGGAAGTGTTATTTTTTTATTAAATAGAGCACAAGATACTCTTTTAAACAATATGTCGTATATTTTTTAACGTTTTTCATTTTTCCGCAAAATTTTCAAATTCGAACAATTTTGGAGCCCTTTGTTCAAACATTTTTAAAAGGAAACATAGGTCGTGTGGCATATCATCTTAAAGGTTGTTAAAAAAGAAACATTTTTCACATTTGAACTTTATTTCTATCTCTCCTGGTTTAAAAGTTATTTGAAAAAATGCTTTTTTTAATTACATGCAAGGCGTCTCCTTAGTAATCAATGAAAATAAAACTAATTATTTGGGACAAAATTAATCATCTTACAGTTTAATAAATAATAAAAATGTCATAACTGTCACAACTTACATTCATACTAGGTTTCATAATTAATTAGGTTGTAGGGTGTGTTCATTTATAGATGTTCAAAAATTCTTCCCTCATTTTCAATGCACATTTCAATACGATTTTCAAAGCTGACAACGGCACGCAAGATTTCATCAACACTAATTATTTGTACTGCATTTCTAATTCTGTCCGTCATGTCGAGTCGTGGGCTTATCAGTATACACCATGTTTTTGATTCTTCCCCACAGATAGTAGTCCATGCAGGTTAGGTCTGGAGATCTAGGTGGATATGGCACATTTGCTCCTCTGCCAATCCATCTTTCAGGGAATTGCCGATTAAGTGTGGCACGCACATTAAGGGCAAAATGGGGTGGTGCACTATCTTGAAGCTACCACATGTTTTGCCTAATTTGTATGGGTAATTCCATAAGCAGTGCTGGAAGTGTATTTATTAGGAAATCGTTGTACACTGCTCCAGTTAATGTACCATCAAAGAAATGAGGGCCAACAATCACATTTCCAATTATACCACATCACGTGTTCAAGGTCCAGTACCGTTGATTGTCAACCTCACGCATCCAGAGTGGATTTTCATATGCCCAATAACGCATATTTTGGCGATTTACTACACCATTGCTCCGGAACGTGGCCTCATCACACCATAACACATTTCTGAAGAAAAGAGGATTTTCACCAAGCATGTTCCTTGCCCATAGACAAAAGTTCAACCGGCACAGGTAATCGTCCTCCGAGAGTTCTTGATGCAGGGACATCCTAAAAGGGTGCATTTTATGATATTTTAATATTCTGCAGATGGATGCTGGACTTAAATACCAGAGTCAGAGGAAATTCGGCTGACTGAGCCATGAGGAGTTTGTAAAACAGCTGCTATAATCTCGGGACTCTTCTCACCCGTAACTGGTCTTATAATTTCTTTTGATTTATTGTGGTGGGGCTGCACTTGGCCAGTTTCTCGTACCCGAGCTGCTAGACTTTGGAATGTTTTCCGTGTGGGATGTTCACGCTCTGGATAGCGCTCAGCGTACAAGCGAACTGCACCTGTAAAGTTCTGAAAACATTTTCCTAGAACCATAAGCATATCGAAACCTTCGAAATTCGTGAAATTCATTTCCTAACTATCACAAATGGTTAATGGTACAACATTAAAAACTTAAAACATAACTCATCATTTCGTAAGAAATTTACAACTTAGTTAAACAAATAAGTGACAATTGTCAAAAGATAATAGTAATAAACAGTGAATAAAAGAAAATAATATTGATATTACGACGCACAACGAAGCAACAGTACAACAGGCAATGGCTTAATGAAATGATTGCTTACATTAAACACAAAAAATATGTTACCGTCATCAGTATCATTGTTGATCAGCTGTTTTGAGGTTTGTACAAAGACATTTAAAAATGTTTTAATGCATCTTGTATGAATAACAGCCTCTCTATTTGGATTCTGGGACTTTTGACCTTGCCTTAGTGTAGTGATGTTTTATCAAATACATTTTTACAGCGTATGCCAAGGGTATTACACATAATATTTATAATTTTTATAAATTATTGTTATAAAGTTAATTAATTACCAAGGAGACGCCTTGTATGTAATTAAAAAAAGTATTTTTTTCAAATAACTTTTAAACCAGGAGAGATAGAAATAAAGTTTAAATGTGAAAAATGTTTCTTTTTTAACAACCTTTAAAATGATAAGCCACACAACCTATGTTCCCATTTAAACATTTTTGAACAAAGGGCTCCAACATTGTTCGAATTTGAAATTTTTGCGGAAAAATGAAAAACGTTCAAAAAATGGTCATACGACATATTGTTTAAAAGAGTATCTTGTGCTTTATTTAATAAAAAAATAACACTTCCAAGTTTAAATACAAAAGTACTATAGTAAAAAACAAAATACTCAAAAAATTTCAAAAAAACCCATGCAGATAGAACAGATAGAACTACAAATTGGAAACGAACACGTCAATGATTCCTTAAAGGTCACTGGTGTGTTCAATAGTTTTTTTGCTTCGGTTGGTTCAGACCAGGGACTAAGTTCCTCAGTAAACCAGCCATCCCTTTTTTTAAAACACAGCCCAATAGCCTCCATGGCTCTGAGCCCAGTTAATGAGGAGGAAGTTGCCAGAGTGATAAGAGACCTTCCAACTAAGAAGTCAAATGACTCAAGCTATGTGTCAACGTGGCTCCTCAAACAGTGCTCGAAGCATTTATTAGGACCACTAACACACTTGATTAATATTTCATTTCACTCTGGGACTTTTCCCACCCCCTCAAAACTGCAAAAGTTATCCCAATTTTCAAAAAGGGTGATCCTTTGTCCCCTCAAAATTACCGACCAATTTCAATGCTGCCTGTTCTTAGTAAGGTTTTTGAGAAAGCTTTTCTTACACGTTGTTTACATTTTTTGGAAAGCCACGATTTACTGTCTGACAACCAATTCGGCTTCCGAAGTGGTAGATCGACAACAGACGGGGTGGTGCGTCTGGTCGATATGATAGTGGAGGGCATTGAGAGCGGAGAGATGACACTAAGTGTATTTCTAGACTTATCAAAGGCCTTCGACTGTGTGGACCACAACATCCTAATTCGTAAATTGGAACATTAGGGATACGAGGAGTGCCACTTAGATGGCTTGAATCGTTTCTTAGTGACAGAAGGCAATTTGTAAAAATCTCAGATGTTAGTTCCAGCGAGGAGCTGCTGAGATACGGGGTACCTCAGGGCACTATTCTTAGCCCACTCCTCTTCTTGGTCTACGTCAATGACGTTTGCTTATCGGTGCACAACGGGCGACTCGTTGTGGGAATGTCACGTCGATAGCATATGCTCAAGATTGTCTTCAGGCATTTTTGTGCTGAGGCAACTAAAGGGTGTCTCAACCTAAGTTGAGGCAAGCTACCTGACCGGAGGGGTAAACCAGGATAATGGCCGGGCCGGCCCGGCGAGTAAATCCCATTAGTCATGCGTCGCCGAATGCACCACCTAAACACGGAAATGTAAGGGATAAATTTGGAAATGTAATAAATGCGTTTTCCTATAAAAAGCGTTATACTGTATTTTTAGTCATCAAAAAACAAACAATTGTGTGTTTGTCCCATATTAATCGGCCGACTTTCAGTGTTAAAGCTAATGATATATTTTTTCAATATATCATCGTTAGCAATTACATGTTTTATTTTTAAAATGTAAATGTATCTATGTGTCTTTATATGATGGTAATAGATGGTGTATTGAATTTGCCATTTAATGTGTGACAAACTTTCTCTCTGCGTTTCGGAACTTAGTGATTAAGATCGTTTTGCAGGCTTGAGATTGCCAGAGGCCGCATTAAAAGTTTTGGTCAATAAGAGCTCCGTTACATTTTTATTTTATTTTTAAATTTTATTTTTTTTTTTATTTTATAGTTTTTGTTTATTTTTATTAATTTTTTATTTTGTTTGCGTACACTGCTGTCTTCATTATGTTACTCTGGAGGAAGGCATTCGGCCAGGATTTCCTCTTCTTCCAGTTCGCTGTTGCTCTCTGTTTCGGAATCACTAGAGTTGCCGAGGTTCACAACAATGCGGTTTTCATCTGTAAAACTATCTACAAGGTTGTCCACTTGCCACAGTGCATCTTCCAGTTACCTCAAATGCTCCACAAACTTCTTCCATGTTTCAGGTGACAGGTTTGATATGTTATTGTTCAACATTTCTTCAACATCATGAATGTTATAAGAAACATTATGCAGTGCGACGCTGTTCTTCACTTGTGCCCATGCCAGTTCAATAGGATTCAAATCACAGTGGTAAGGAGGCAACCTTAACACTGTGTGTCCAGCTTCAGCAGCCATCTGGTCAACAACATATCTTTTAGCTGACATTCGAAAAGGTTCCGCCAACTGTAAAAGTTCAGCTTTTACAAGTGTAGTAGAACATCGGACTCCTTTATTTGTCAGATATTTCTGGATATCATCTTTTCTCCAGCTTATGTTTGGAAATTTCTCCACGGTCCTGGAATGGTAGAAGGCGTTGTCCATTACAACGACGCTTCTGGGTGGTAAATTCGGCAGGAGTTTCTCCTCAAACCAATTTTCGAAACAAGCAGAATTCATTTCTTCGTGATAGTCCATCCCTCCAAGCCGCTTTTTGTTTTTCTTCCCTTGAAAAATTAGCCTCACGTCATTGTGAACTGTTTCATCACTTCGTTCCTTGAGAAATCCATTTTCATTTCCAATATGGACAACGATCAGGCGTCCTCCTCGCCCTGGAACGTTCTTTAGTCCAGTCGTTTCGCCTTCCAACGCAGCGTGTCGTGCGGATTTGATATAAGACGGTCTCCAAGCGTGCTTCACTGTGTGTCCTGCATTCAAAAATGTCTCATCCAGGTAAAAAATTGGTTTATTTTCAAGTCTGTATTTCCGGATCTCCGTTAGATATTTCCTTCTCCAAATAACAAGATCGTCTCTTTCAATAAACACCGTTTCGGCTGGAAGAAGAGGAAATCATGGTGGAAGATTCAGACAACTTACTGTATGTAGCGTTATAAATATTTAATGCAACTGCATTCATCAATTACATATTAACTGTTATAAATTTAACCATTGTACATGTGTAAAACTATAATGGAAAACTTTAAATATTTGAGAAGAAACAATGGGATTAAAAATAGGTGACAAAGATATAATAGACCAAAAATTAAAATATAGCCTACAGTTTAATTTCTACAGTTTATTTATATACATTATTATACATTTATATTTATTATATTATAATATATATTTGTTGTATTTATTATATTTTATTTATATACAGTACATTTATATACATTTTAAATTAGCCAAATTTAAATTTAAAAATAAAACATGTAATTTTTAACGATGATATTGAAAAAATATATCATTAGCTTTAACACTGAAAGTCGGCCGATTAACATGGGACAAACACACAATTGTTTGTTTTTTGATGACTAAAATACAGTATAACGCTTTTTAAAAACGCATTTATTACATTTCCAAATTTATCCCTTACATTTCCGTGTTTAGGTGGTGCATTCGGCGACGCGTGACTAATGGGATTTACTCGCCGGGCCGGCCCGGCCATTATCCTGGTCTACCCCTCCGGTCAGGTAGCTTGCCTCAACTTAGGTTGAGACACCGTTTATCAAAATATTGCCCTACTCAGATACTCTTTCCTACGGGATAGCTTTGTGGGGGGCTTGCTCAAACTCTCTTTTGACAAGAATTTTTGTCCTTAAAAAAAAAGCAATTCGAATAATTGCAAAGTTAAATCCCAGAGAGTCGTGCAAAGAAACGTTTAAACAACTAAAACTGCTGACACTTCCTTGTCTCTATATTTTAGAAACGTGCATGTTCTTCAGAACCAAATGCCAACATGTAAGAGGTAGCGACCTACACTCATACCCAACTAGAGGCAGGGAGGACTACCGAACTGGGAGACACAGAACGGTGGTCCATGAACGACTGCCTTCCCAGGCGGGAGTACATTTTGTCAACAGGTTGCCTAACGCAATCAAAAGTGCCACAATGCCCAAGGTATACAAAACTCGTCTGAAAACGTTTCTGATTGATAACGCTTTCTACAGTACCGACGAGTTCATGGCACATGAATGGGGGATCTAATTGGCTGACTGACTAGGGGCTAGATTGGGATAATCCGAATAAAAGGGAGCCTGTATGAAAAATAAATGGTATGTTTGAATGAGATTTTCATGTTAGTATGAATGGAAAATTTTAGCTATAAATATTAACTATGACGATTGCCATACAATTATATATTGTTTTAAGCAATAAACCTATTTATTTATTTATGCCATTTGGACAGGATTTCAGATATTTTCAATTTTATTTTACCAAATTGTTTAAAATTGAAAGGCCTTTAAAATGATATGCCACATGACCTATGTTGCTATTTGAAATTTTCGAGATTCGAACCTGTGACCCTCAGTTTCGGACACACTCTGAATTTTAAATGCGTAAAAAACATTACGATGTTCGCCATATACGATTTATTGGGGTTACAGTTTATTGGTTCGCTCTATGTCCAACGGTTCAACCACAGGAGATTGCGGCCGGGTGCTCTGAAACACCCGGATAAAATAATTTGTTGGTGTTAAGCCGAGAGCCAGTTCCAGTGCAGGTAGGTGACACCAGCTCTGCCACAGAGGTAATGGTGGCATTTGTTTACTCAGCAACTAACT